>JARJLF010002324.1:0-42131 GCA_029378395.1 Mycena leptocephala
AGTTTCCGGATCAGCTGTAATCCCACCACATATATTCTCTTCATCGGCACGCTATGCTTGATCCCTTTCAAGGTCTGCGCAGTGCAGAATCTGGGCACTTGGCGCTGTACATCTGCGCCTCCGCTAGGTATGCAGATGTTTCTTTGCGTTCGACTCAGTCTGTCGGTATTCCTTCCCCACCAATTGGCTTGGCATCGTTCCGCAACACCGTTTCCGTCTTGGATTCGTGTAAACCGGATCGCGCAAGTTCCTATCGCAACATCCTGCTTCAAATACTGTGTATATTCAAGATTTCAAGCTTCTTTTGAAGACCTCAGCGGGACACCGCCCTCAAGTCAGGCTTGCTTCAAGACATGTCAAAGCCGCAAGACTCGTCAAGCCTCATCAAGACCTGAAGACCTCTTAAGGACTAGGGACCGCTCAACCTCCTTAAGACTCGTTACACTCAACAGGCACGCTGTTCGATACGGTCAATGAAGATCAAGAATCTAACAATCAAGATCCTTCGAACGCTCAAGTCTGTGATCTTCTACACGCCAAGTCTCATGGACCGGGACTTGGAGATCTGATCTGGCTCGCTTCCAAGTCCAGCATGCCGCCAACCGTTCTCTGCTAGCTGTTGTCTCCACGGGATCTTCACCTGTAATTCACTTAGGTTTTTGTATTATTTGTTGCATCAATCTATTCTATTTTTCCATTTTTTCTATTTTCTTTTGGTCACTTATCTGAGGAATGGAATGAATGCCGAGCTTGATCTACACAATGTGTTGAGAAGTATGGCACATTAGGTTCGAATGCAAGGACTTGGAAGGCACTGAAATACTGCGCCACCATTGGGAATTGTCGCAATCTTGTGAAGATTCCGGCATGGCCCACCCCTTGCAAGGCCTGCCGGAAAATTCACAATCATTTTGTTGATTGCCTGCATTATGTCGCATTTTGATCATTGCAACGGAAGGCAATCTCCTCCACATTTTTGTGATGTATCTTGCCGTACATACGTGTACTGCGTATATCAGTCAACCAAGTAGATTATTTTAAACACAGCCATCCCGGGATACGTCAAATGTATACTGTAACCTGGAACATTTTATATATAGCGCACAACAAAGGGAGGGCTCAATAATACAGTACGAGTAGGATCGGCTAATTCCAGCACGGCGAGACTTAACTCGAACGTTGTCAACGTGAAGTATTGACCTTTTCTCCCCATTTATGGGAAAATTAAGCTACATTATCAGTTCCTTCAATGAACTTGAAGTGCCAAGCATAATTAGCCATTTATGTACGTAGATGTATGAGTTTTGGCCCATGGTTGGCAGTAGTTTCATGATAAATCGCCGTTGGTTCAGAAGATTTACTTCTAATCTGTTTGCTCGGAGATGATACAGTGCAAATGGAATAAATGGGAGAAAAATAGAAGATGGATGGCCAACCCTGTTTTGACTCATATGAGCACAAGCGCGAGCTGGCCCAGCTCAGAGCTACTGAGCGGGAGGGCGGGGTCCATTACGGCCGACTTTGATAGCCGTCGGCAATCAGTTCAGGAATCTTTTTGATGGGATCGAGTTTTACCAATCGACTCTCCCCTCCTTCCATTTTGGGCAGTTTTGATGTCCCGCCGTATTTGATTTATTTCTCGCTCAATTCTGCGCGGATTTCCTCGAAACCATATGCTAAATTCGCTGTTTCCACAGGCGCATTGCATGGTATAAATCTCGTAGCCAGATATAATATTTCCAACAATCCATTTTCCGCCAGCACACATTTGGCGCGCGATTTTATACAACCTAAATACAACGTTTTGGCACTTGAGAAATTTATGGCTGGTAGATATACTACCTAGCTACACTCTCCCAGGTTTTTGGAACATTCGGTGCCGGAACGCGTGCACCGCAACGCGACCAATGATGTGGATCAATTTGAGTGACCCGAGTGACGCGTTACAGTCTTCCTCGCTCTTCCTTCCTCTTCCTACGCGCTTCCATGGCCAAGGGAAAATGAAAGGATGTGTCGGACTCTGAGGCTGTGGCACCTGTAGCAAAGAGACCCTGTGGAAGGCCTGCAAAGTCGAAAAGCCAAGCTATAGCTCCAGCAGCACCCAAACTTACTGTAAAGATCGGTCCGACCCATGCTCGTTCTACCCGCCGTTCCACTACGGTCGCATTGACCTCCGACTCAGATGTTATCCCAGGGACCACTCTCGAAGCTGGCTCATCCGACTCTTCCTCGATGACTCCAGTAAATCTAGATGATGACGAAGATGTGCAAACAGCAACTGATGCACTGCTCGGGGGCGACCGTAGGCAGTCCACTGCTGCAGACGATGACTACGAAGAGGAGGAGGAAGAAGAGCAGGAACTGGACGACAATGAGGGGCAGAACTCGGATGAAGAGGCAGAAGAGTCCGGTATGTACACCATTCGCATGGACATTGGATTGCAATAACTATGACTTACCTCTCCACCAGAATTTGAGCTAGATTTTATTATTCCCATTGATGGTGCCACAGACGAACTTCGCTTCTTGTCTGTAACCAATTCCGATGATTTTTTCCAGACTGTCGCAGACGAAATGGATATCCGCCTTCGAGATCTCAAAATTGGCTATAGATTCAGCACTTGGAAAGCTAAGACATTACCTCGTAAATTGGAGAGTGGCACCCATCTCCAAAAACTGTTCGAAAATGCAAGGAAAGAACTTGATGCCCGCAAGGGCTCCAAATCAAAGACGGAATTCCAGGTCCAGATCGATAACCTGGCAGAAAAGAACATAAAGGGTGACAAGAAGCCGGAAAAGAAGGGCAAAGCTGCTACCACGGTAGGACTCGCCATCTTGTTGTCTCTTCCTTCGCTGACATCTACGTACCAGCGCACAACCAAGCGAGATGATTTCAGTGATAGCGATGTAGCCGATGACGGGCCCCAAGCAGAAATCTGGTGCCGACTGTCTTTGTGAGCTCGAGGATGCCCATAGATGCGAGAAGCACAGCAGCTTCTGTCTTGTCACAAAGGACGGAGAGCACATCGCTTTGTCAACTGCCAAACTCAGCCTATGGAGTCTCTTGTTGGTTCGTGTACTGGACACCATTGCGACAATGTGCTGACTCCTATTCCAGTCACAGGGTGCTCATAAATCGAATACTGTTGCCCCCGAGGTCCTCAATCTGAAGATGGACGGTTCAAAGGCCGTCCCAGCTGCACGTCGCTCTCACACTGTACCTGAGCCAGCTCCGTACTATCCATATTACCCTCCGCTGCCTGGAGCTCATCTGGCAGGACCCTATCCACCCTACTATGTCCCTCCCCCACCAGCTCACGCCCCCACATCTGCACCTCCGCTTGCCAAACAAGTACCACAGGCTTCACTGCGCCACGGTGCGAGTATTGACTCTTAAGATGGTGATGTACCCACGCTGTATCCGAAGATTGATGACTGGCTGTTAGAACTTGACACCGGTGAACGTGGAGAAGATGGCCATAATTTTAGTGCGTTCGGTGCACGTCTGCGTGGGGAGGGATATATGCGTGTGTTTCAACTTGCCGATGAGGGCGACAAGGGCGTCGACACGCTGCAGCGAATTTGCCCGGACATGAAGCTGGGGACAGCAAAGGTTCTTATGAAGTATGCGCGCATTGACTGCAAAATTATTCGGAGGATTGAATGTGAACGGAAAGCAAATTGGGCATATGAGTAATTTTTCGTGGTACCACTTTTTTCTTGCTCCCAATCACTTATTCATGCTGTAACTTACATCTTGTACTCTGCGTCGTGCTCAGAAACAATGGATATCTTGCTCGCGTACATGAATTCTATTAAAAATATCCAGAATGACGAAACCAGCCTCGTGCGTCCTCGGGTGTGATAGAATACACAGCATTGTGTAGCTGGGTCAACGTCGCAATCTTGTCATCCTCCGACTCTGTAGCCGCCCGGAACTGTTGACCTTCACGACGAATAGTAGCCTTCATCTTCGAAAAACCGGGCTCCATGGGGTTATAATCGGGCGAGTACGGCAGAAGGTAAACACAGCACATACCACTGGACAATAGTATTAGCGGAAGTTAAATATTGCTAGTTAAGAAACACGGACCGCTCTTCGATCATTTCCCGTATCTTGTCTGCCTTGTGAATGCGACAGTTGTCCATAACAATTACGGAGTTCGGCCCAGGAAATGGATTCATCTTGTCCAGCAAGCCGTCGATGAATTCGGTAAATGTTTCCGTTGTGAAGGACCCTTCAATGATGCTGACGTAGAGAATTCCGTCCAAGGAGATAGCTGGGAGAACTGAATAGCTGTTGAAAGGTCATGAGAGTGAAATAGATAAATAGAGGTGTTACGCACCGCTTTCCCCGAATGAAGAATGCCTTGCGTACGGCACGTTGTCCTCTAATCGCCCATGCCTTTCCACGATACAATGTCCGGAGCTTTCATCGACCAAGACCAGCTGATATGGTTGATAATGCAAACCCATTTTGAATTTGAATTTTGCGCGCTTGGTGACACTTCGTTCGATTGCGACACGGGTAAGCTGGACATGTTAACCCTCAGTTATGTGAAGCTGCAGTATATTGTACCTTCACCATGGTATAACCACTTCGTTTTAGTGCGTGCCATATCGTGGACAGTGAAACAACCCTCCCACAAGTTTCTGCGAGCCCGAGCTGTAGTTCTTCCAAATATTTATCACAGCTTCGATCCAAGGAACCGTGCAGGTACTGGAAGCCTTAGAATGTGCAGGATGCAGGAATAAGAAGTACATACTGCAACATCTTCAGTAGTGAGATGTCGTGTTTGCCCCGTCTTTTTCGCTGTGTTGCTGTCAGCACTTTGCCTGTCATCAAGAACCGATTGATTAGTCGATAGATCTGTCGTCTGCTGACGTCGGTGTAGACCGAGATTTTCTCGATGCTGATTCCCAGACTATTCATTCGAACAATCGCCCATTGTAGGTCCTCTGAGATAGGTTTGCCCTTGGCCATGGAAGCGTGAAGGAAGAGGAAGGAAGAGCAAGGAAGATTGTAACGCGTCACTCGGGTCACTCAAATTGATCCGCGTCATTGGTCGCGTTGCGGTGCACGCGTTCCAGCGCCGAGTGTTCCAAAAACCTGGGAGAGTGTAGCTAGATAGTATATCTACCAGCCATAAATTTCTCAAGTGCCAAAACATTGTATTTAGGTTGTATAAAATCGCGTGCCAAATGTGTGCTGGCGGAAAATGGAAGATATTATATCTGACTACGAGATTTATACCATGTGATGCGCCTGTGGAAACGGCAAACTTAGCATATGGTTTCGAGGAAATCCGCGCAGAATTGAGCAAGAAATAAATCAAATACGGTGGGACATCAAAACTGCCCAAAATGGAAGCTGTGCCAATACATATGCAAACTGCAATAAGCACAACACGGACCCCAGGCCGACACGATCAATGCCAAGTTACTTCCTGGCGTGCAACGTCAAGCCGTTGTATGTGTTTTAAGTATTCTAAAGTTCGCCCTGGGTTGCAACTTGTGCTATTTTGCTATTTTTGTCAGGGAACCTCCACCCGGCCCCGGTCACCCGGCACCCGGCCCAAGTTACGTAATCCACCTATGGAACCCCACAGGTCGCTTACACAATGGCATCAAGTCTGCGATCAAGCCCGGGACATCTGCCAATCACTCCGGTCATGTGCTACTAGTCAGTAGCCTACTTATACCCACGACCTAGCGTGGGAATCCTCAGAGTTTCTTCTCTTCGGATTCCCCTCGCTAGGTGCGTATCTTCTTGTATTTAGCTACTTCTTATTCATTACTTCGGATTCCCCTTGTTAGTCCCTTGAGATTCTTGGGTCTAGAGGTTGCCCTTACAATTTTGCGATTTTGCGATTTTGCTATTTGCTCTTTGCTGGGTCGAGTCCGAATCAATATAAGCGCTGAAAGTTCACCTCAAGCTGCGCCGCCTAGTCAAAGCGCCCCAATGCAACACTGGCACAAGTAATTTCGGTGTCTCGAGGCCGCCTGGGTACGAGTATGGGTATGAATACAGTAAAATGTTCCATGGACCGTGATCGCGTAATTGGCTTGGAAGGTGAGGGTGGAACCCTGGGTCCGGACTCCGAAATCCAAATACTTTATTAGCTCATCTTAAGTGGCAGGCGGTCCAGACCGCCCTTGTGTCTTAAGTCCTGTTAAGTCTTACAGCTGTTTGCATAATTGATGACAGTTGACGAAAAAATAAATAAGAACAAACTTTTGATCCGCCATCTTGCTGAGCTCAGATCTCGTTCATTTCTGGGCTGATTGACATGATTCTGGGCATGTTCGAAAGCGGCTAAGCAGGGCTTTCAAATGATACCATACTCGCGAGGTAAATAACAAAATTTCAGTTTTACCAAAGTCCTGCTGTGTGATTTACATCTGAACTCTGGACGACCCATTCTCGGTGGGTTTTGCTTCGATTTACTTCGATCCAAGTGATCATGGAAGTGGCATACAAGGCAATCACATGTATGGAATAGAAATGTACAGCACACTTGATATGTATGTGCCAGAATGGAATTATAGCTTCCTTGGTGCAATTCATTGACAAATGATTGTCTGGCAGTAGAAGCAAAATCTTATATATACCCAACCTGTGCCTTGAAATTACCTTTCAAACGAGCCCAAAATCCAAGCAGTACCGACGGAACAGCGTGCAATTCAAGCTGCAGTAAAAATAATACGGCGCGAATTTGGGAACACTGAAATTTTGTCACTTACCTCGCGAGTATGGTATAATTTGAAAGCCCTGCTTAGCCGCTTTTGAACAGGACATTTGGGAGTTGGAAAGTCCGGGAAAACTGTCCGGCATCAAGTCTGGCCGTAGTTCGGCACTTCTTGTCGGAGTTTGAATTACATCATCCCTCCTTTTTATTTGTTTATCTGCATGCTACTTCAGCTGCAGCTCATCTGAGCTAGTCATTTAATTATTTCAAGCGCATCTGAAGGATCTAATGGCTGCCAGAATAGATTTCCCTTTTGCTTCTGCCAAAGGCAAGTGGGAGTAAATCAATTGCATTAAATTGATATTGGAGTTCTCGGCATTTACTACCTGGTATAGAATGATTACTGCGGTAAATTACCGCAAAAACCCGTACCCGTGGGAAACGGGTACGGTGTCACGGGTCACGGGTGCGGTGTGACAGCGTGACACCCGCGGTACCACCCGTGTCACACCCTACTCATGAAGCTGATATGTCTTTCAATATAGATTTATTGAAGTGTTAGTCATTAGCTGGACCAGGCTTGCCAACACGCTATCCCAAATGGCAACAGATGTACAGTACATACCACGAAGTAAGCAGTGCTGTAACATTCTTGTTCTTATGGGTCAATAATTCATCTAATTGTTTTACGCAAGTTAAGATAGTCTCTTATCCTTGATTTATGGACTTCTAGCTGGCCTTGCCTCTGAAATCAGCCTCTGGGACGTGCAGTGAACAAAATACCCATTTGTTGCACTGTGTTTGGATCAATGACCGATCTGATCCGCCCCCGTGGCTTCGTCGCTCTGCATTCCCATCAGTCCGCCGATCACTTCCGCCAGACTTGATCCCGGACTTTTGATGCCGGACTTTCCAATTCCCATATGGACTCCTTTCGAACGCGCCCAGAATCATGTAAATCGGCCCAGAAATGAGTGAGAAACCAGCACAGCAATTGGTCGCATCAAATATGCTCTTCTTTTCTCTATTTTTAGCGACTGTCATCAATTGTGCAAACAGCTGTAAGTTCTGATAAAGTACGTAGCAGGCTACATATAATACTAATCATGCCTCCCGGGGGTAACCTCGAACTTACATTGCAGCTTCAACTTAAGTTCGGCCAACTTAACTTCTTTGCAAGAACTCAAGAGATCATTCAATAAATATTAAATATGCAGAATAATAAAGTACTTAAGTTCGAGCCACTTGGGTCCAATCTGTGGACTTGAGTTCCAGCACGACTTGAGCTCTACAGCGACTTCAGTTCCTTATTAAATGTCGAAAGCCACTAATCGTACCTGTTTCAACACTGCCCTTTGGGTTTGGCTGGACTCCTCGGAACGTAGTCCCAGCTAAAATTCAATTAGCACAAGAAGTTCGCACCATGATGTTGAGTCATGCCTTGATCTCAAGCTCGCACTTGACTTCAGTTCTACCTTGGGCGTTCGGGCTTGAAAAACGGTAAGTTCTTTCCCAGGGGTCACTTCAAACTGAAAGTTCGCACCGTGATCTCGAGTCGTGCCTTGATCTCAAGTTTGCACTTGACTTAAGTTCTGTGTTTGGGCTTGAAAATTGTAAGTCCAACTGAGAATACAGAGCAGTCTGTGGGAGGCAGTGAATAGTCTGGATAGTGTTGGGCGCGGGTTCGGGTAAATGGTATTGCGGGTCGGGTCGGCCAGGTATGGGTCACGGGTTGCAGCCCAGTCAGACCCGCAAGCCCGCGGGTTTTCACGGGTACACCCCAAATATATATTTCAAGCATATTCTGAGGGCTTTTCATGGCCTGAGAAACACCCCACAATACTCAAATTACTACTCCATGCCGATTTCTTACAAAATACCACTGAATTCCGCAGATAAGCTTGAAAAAATAATTGTACAAGCCAGACAGGTGAATGTATTCCATTTCTAGCAAGATAAACCAGTTACAGGTTGTAGTAACCGGACAGTAATGTCCTAGGCTGTATCTGGGAGCCTGCCAGTGCATGCTGAGTGCTCGGATCACCTTTGATCCGCACCCTGTAGAGACCCGTGAACCCGCGGGTGCAGGTCCACCAAGGAAAGTAACCATAATGCATTACGGGTGCTGCTCATCACATACCACAATGCATTTTTTTGCGTTCTTTGGCCGTGCGGCCAGGTATACCCACGATGCAATGTGGTCATAGACACACCGCTTTATTGTATTAGGTACAAGTACCGGGTAAACAGCCTCCGTAAAATACACTCGGCTCCACGGTGAGGGCCATATTTGATGGGATTGACCGACAAACCTAAGGTTCCCATCAAAGCTGCAAGAAAAATCAGTATGCGATCAAAAACTCCCAACAAAGGCACCGGGTACCTGCGCGATCAAATCTGCACGCAGATCCGTCAACCAAACCGGTATGTATAAGTTATTGTGGTCGTTAAGTCGTCATTGTGGCAGCCGTTGTGTCTGCTCATCAACTGATCATCCCGACATCCCGCCCTCCTCATCAAACCGCACTGTGCTACCCCCTGCCTCGTTCCTGCCCTCGCCACGCCTTTCAGAATCCCTAGCCTCATCCTGTAGGTGTCCCCCGCCCTCCCCAGTACCCTCCCGCGCCTTAACCGAAAGTTGGCCCAAAAAGGAAATTCACTCAAGGATTTCATCGTCGCCCTCGTCCTCGTAGTCGGGCAGCCCCTCTTCCTCCTCATCGCTACCCTCGTCCCTCTCGTGCTCGTCATCGTCGAGCGGCACCACAACTTCAATCCCAGCCAGTGTTTCCTTGGCCAGAAAGGCCCGGCCTTGCAGGCAAATTGCGGCCCATTTCTCGGTCAGCTCCTCGCAGGTCTTGAGCTCGCGCGCTGTGATGCGGACTGCGGTTTCTTGACTGTCAGACGAATGTTACGTCTGTGGGTACAGTACTGCAGAAAAGGTATCGTCCTCTAGGGGGAAATTTGTGTAGCAAGTGTCGGGTGGTTTTTATTCCTCCGAAGTACGATGGGTTAAGTTTACAAGGGATAGATCTTTAGATGGGTGGGCAGGATCTGTTATTTTTACAGGCTTTCAGCACGGAGCACTGAGAAGCCTTAGTGCGCTGGGGGATACGGAGTTCGTTCCTTTTCAGCCTTCCGGGGTCCGATAACTCGGTTGCGTATCCTATACAGGCTCCTATTGAGGGAGGACGGAAAGAGTCGCAGATAGAGTCGCCGTTACTTCCTCCAGGTGTTTGCTCTGTGCAGTGGGTAGGGTTTTCTGAGCTGCGGTTTTATTTCTCCGTTGTGATCTTCTTCTCCGTTTAATGTGCGGGACCTCGGGGCCTGTTTCGAATGTCGTAGCCTAAACTCCGCTATTCCCTTCCTTTGGGACCCCTTTCTTTATGTCTCCGCTTGAACCTCGAGGCGAGATATTTGTGACGAGGTGACCGTGCCGGTTGGTAGATGGCTATGGGTACTGGATTTCTCCAAATTATCCCAAGTCAAAGACCGTTTGCCTTCCGATACTACTCGGTCAGAACAGTTACACGCTAACAGAAATTCTGTTGCTGGCTGTTTTGATACCACTCCACCTTCGGTACGTGGCGTTTTATCGTTTTCAGGAACTCCTATACGACCTGGTCCTTTTTCTGGTCAGAGTTCCCTACCGGAAGCGACTGATTGGCCACTCCTTGCGCTCCGGGTCTTGCTTTAACCTGTACTTGTGGTACTTCGGTTTGGTGTCCGTCTCGTGTCTGAAGACGGAGGAAGAGTTCTTTCTCGGCTTGCGAAAGCCTTAGGAATTTAGGTGGGGAAATACAAGATGCCATTCTCGAATAATACGCTAGGTTTTTATACTCTTTGCCCAGCCACCGGCACATTGTCCCGACATGTGTTCTTCATTCCAGACACAGCCCTCAGCCCACAAGGTAGCTCCTACCCCCTTTAGGCCTGAAGGAGTCCGCTTTCCTCCTCTCCTTTGCTGATGAAGCGCCCGTTGACAGAGGTACTCCTATAACACGCATCAGCCTGGTCAAGCTCCTCTTGTGTCGTAGAACCCATTTCTCCTTTGTCCTGTTACTTTTCCTCGAGTTGGATAGCTCCTTTCCAGTGCGGAGATCTTTTTACATCGCCGTTCTTGAGTCGGATCGAATTCTTTCACTGCGGAATTCATTCTCTTGTTGCGTTGATATCGTTCTCGCTCTGTTTCACCCATTCCTTCATGTCGGAGTTCGTCTCCTCGCCATATTGATACCATTCTTGACTTGATTGGCCTATTCCTCCTGGACGGAGTTCGTCTCCTCATCATATTGATACCATTCTTGACTTGGTTGGCCTATTCCTCCTGGACGGAGTTCGTCTCCTCGTCATATTGATACCATTCTTGACTTGGTTGTCCTACTCCTCCTTGACGGAGTTTGTCTCCTCGTCATATTGATACCATTCTTGACTTGGTTGGCCTATTCCTCCTGGACGGAGTTCGTCTCGTCATATTGATACCATTCTTGACTTGGTTGGCCTATTCCTCCTGGACGGAGTTCGTCTCCTCATCATATTGATACCATTCTTGACTTGGTTGGCCTATTCCTCCTGGACGGAGTTCGTCTCCTCGTCATATTGATACTATTCTCGACTTGGTTGTCCTACTTCTCCTTGACGGCCGTTCTTCGAGCTCCATATCCATACCCTACTTGTCCTATAACCAGTTTTTATCGTGTTCGGCGCCTGGCTCGGCTTTGCCGGTGAGGCGAGGCGGAGGGGAGCACGAGGCAGAGGGGAAGTGCGAGGCAGAGGAGGAAGCGCGAGGTGGAGGGGAAGCGCGAGGCGGAGGGGAAGCGCGAGGCGGAGGAGGAAGCGCGAGGCAGAGGAGGAAGCGCACGGGAAACGACGAGCGGGCGTGGGCGTGCGGGGAACAGCGAGCGGGCGTGCGGTAAACGATGAGCGGGCGTGGGCGTGCAGGGAACAGCGAGCGGGCGTGCGGGAAACGACGAGCGGGCGTGGGCGTGCGAACAACCAGGAAACGGCGAGCGGGCGTGCACGTGCGAACAGCAAGCGGGCGTGTGGGAAACGGCGAGCGCACAGCAGAAATGCGAGCGGGCATGTGCGTGCGGGAAACGGCGAGCACACAGCGGAAATGCGAGCGGGCATGTATCGCGCAGCGGAAATGTGAGTGGGCGTGTATTGCGCGGCGGAAATCGAGCCTCGTGCAGATGGAGGTGTGACGGTGTAGCGCAGCGTAGAAACGCGAAAAGGGGCACGGACGAGAACAGGGAATTCTTGTGCGAGTGGAGCATTGTGCGGTCTCGTATGGAATTGCGGATTTGCCAGTGACACCGGAATTCTTGTGCGAGCGGAGCATTGTGCGGTCTCGTATGGAATTGCGGATTTGCCAGCGACACCTTTACCGACGCTTATGTCGCTGTGTCTTATTGAGCGTTTTTATCCCGCAGTCCTTTATGTCCATTTCGGTGTTCGATTTGAAGTTATGCTCCGCCGTCTGTCCGCACTATTGTTTCGGTCTCCTCTTTTCTCCTTGTTGCGCATTTGGGCGGTTGCCAGAGTCGACACATAGTGGAGGCTCACAGCGCCTCCTGTTCTCGACCGTAAGTGGTCAAACCCTCCAACAGCTCTGCGCTGACATCCTCAGCCCGCTGTGGAATCCGCCGTACCCACTCCACCGCCGACCAATATCCGTACTCAATTGTACGGTGCATCTCCTCCTCCACCAGCACCACATCTTCGTGCCAGCGGCGCATGCGTGTGTACACCTTGCACCACTCTACACGCAATGCTGGGAAGCTCATTAGAATTGATGAATACTGGGAAGGAGCTCGTACCTTCGACCAGCTCTTTCTCAGTGGGGTCGTCCTTCGTTGCTGTGTACCAAATCGATGAGAGTGTCCGCTTGCTCTCGCCGGCTGCGACTGCGCCCAATGCGGCGACACCCCCCTCCTGCACCACCACCCCTGCATCTTCGAAATCGTGTACACTCTTCCGCTGCGCCGCTTCCTCCGCCGTAAGTGCCCGCTCATTTAGCGCGCGCACGTCACTGTCCTCAAGTACTTGCAATTCCTTTTCCCAAGGCCCATGATCCTTCAAACGTATCAGCACATTGTGCGCGTATCGATAACGCACCTTGGCCCTGTGTATTCTCAGATTGATCTGACGCAGGACCCCTTGACCCCACGTCAGCATACGCTGCCCCTTGCAGTGCCGAAGTCGGAATCGATTGGTCATGGTACATGCCCGCAAGCCCCGGCACAGCGACTCCAGTGCCTCGCGCGCCTCCCCGATGCGGAGATCCGCCTCGACCTTCAGCAGCCCCATGGCGCATGCATTCTTATGCTTCGTCTTGTCCGAGATGTCGGATGGCAGGAAGAGCCGCACAGCCTCCGCATTGCGGTCCGTTTCGGAGTCCCATAGAGCCCGCTGGCTGGCAGTGAGGAAGCGCCGCAGGTTCGACATGTATGTCCGCTGAAGCTTGCGAAACGTACGCATGCGCTTCACAAGCGCTGCCCGCCGCTTCAGTATGTCGACTGTCTGCGTGTCCATGGGGTTAGCGATGGATTTGACGTCGATTGCCAGATATCTCCTGATACACGCGATCGATACCCTGTCAACATATTTCCCGTGCGTGCGCTGAACAAAAACTCACTGAGATTCCTCAATTTCCAGACCCATGAGGACGAAGGTACTCGGTGTATCCTCCTGCTCGACCTCGACTCCCTCCCCGCTCCGCAATAGCTCCTCCTTGGCTAATTTGAGTCGGATCTCGCGCATTGACATCACTGGCATCCAATCAGTATCTTGACATTCCCGACTTGAATGACTCACCTTTCTCTGTCACCTCGAACGGCGACTCCGCCCCATCTTTGTGTTGCTGGGACTCCCAATCATCTACCCACTTCTGCCAGCCCTCCACCATTTCTGGCGCCGTTCCCCAGAGAGCAGCATCGAACACCTCAAATGCATCCCGATGAACTTGCCCCTCCTTCACGTTCTCCCCCATTCGTTTCTTGAAAATTGACTGCCACGAGACCAGCCGGCGCCAATTATGGAAACCGAACAGATCCTCGAGCGTCGCGTGGCGTGTGCCCAGCCCCATCATCTTCGTTGACGTGGCTGCCCCGTTAGTGAATTCCCAATTTTGTTCGACCGTCTCGCCGTGCGTGCGGCCCGCACCCCACATGTAGTGGAATGAAAATGGTGGATGGCATGCTGGTTTGTGGGGAGGGAGGTGAAAGTTGGGGACCTTGAACCAGACTCGCGCCTGCTCGATCACCAGATGCATGGCCGTTGGCAGGCCCAGCATCCTCGCTCAGAAGTTTTTACTGTATTGGCAGGCGATGTCGTAAGATAAGATAAGATAAAAAGATGATTGTATTCATCAGCGCCGAGAATAAAATGAAATCCATGTTGCAGTATCTGTGCGTGCATTAGAATTAATTCTCCAGGTAAGTGTGACCCCACGGACGCACCTTTCTCTGAGCCGCAAATCTCCAATGCCATTTGGTCGCCACATGTTGTGATGCGTGCATGTGACACCACCTACTCCTGTCGTCCTCAGCCCCTTGACGCGTTTTCTATTCGCCAGAAACATAGCTTGAAAGCTGGAACAGCTTGATATTTCTTCCTCCGACACATGTGTCCAGAGGAATTCGGTGTATTTCTCTTGGTTAACGAAATAGCCGAAGCCATCACCCACAATCGGATCCTTTGCCGCGGAGCCCACGTTCCGGTTGATGAGCCGGAAATTGCGGTCCTGTGCGAGAAATAGGAAGTACTTGTATCTGCGGGGCTATCAGTTACGGTCTCAAGGTAATCGTAAAACAACTAAAAGAAAGAAAAATACATACTGCTGGTCCTCCGGCATCTCTTCCCACTTTATGCTATTCCACCCAGGCGGCAAATTTTTCCCATCCTGTGGACAGGCTCGGCATTGCAGCGCAAGCTCGCCCTGCGCCGTTCCATTGACACCAGAGGGGTGGTGGCCTCACCCAGCTCGTTTCAGCCGTTGGATTGTCCGATATTGTCGCACAATATGGCGGAAAGCTCACCGACGATCCTGAGAAAGATTATCAGTCTCTGGTTCATGAGAGATTAAATGCAGCGGATGTACCAGCGGAGGATCCAAGCCATCGTTGTTGGTCAGTAATTCCAGCAAACGCAAGAAATCATGGGCAGAAACCTTCCCCAGACAATTCATGATCTGGAAAAGCCGGACGACGGGGAATGTCGCGCACGTCTTGGGGTCGCGGGCTGTCGCCGGCCACCAGCAGACCCGCATGAGCTGCTGCCGTTTCTCGATAGAGCTGTCGCAGAGACAGTAACTCATAGCAACAGTGTGTACACCCGTTACGTCAATCAGACAGAAATCCTTGTTGGCGGCGAGAGGATTTGGACAGTGCGAGCCTGGTGGATGGCCTAACTGGATTACCAGCCCGAGATCCTTGAGGGCCCGTTGCTCGAAAAAACTGCCATTCCACTCCTTTGTGTGTAATTAGTCTTTGTTCTCTATTTGTTGCTTTGCACTTACCTGGATCCAGTGTGTCAGTAGCACTGTGTGTCCTTTGACAATACAAGCTTGACAGAAAAGCGATGGCCCATAGCAGGTTTGCTGAGCGCAGCGAAACATCGGATTTGGGGCTTTGCAGCCGCCACAGGTCGAATGGATGGCGGGGTACCCGCGGCCCTCAAGCCGTAGTACTTCATCGAGGTATTCGTCTTGATGGCCTGCCCAGGTCAGCATCGGATAGTCCTGACCCAATGCTTATTAGTCCTTTTTTCAGGGATGATTCATCCATTCACGCACCGAGTTCTCGTAGACCTTCCTTCTCGTGAACCGAATCCCGTCGTTTTCGGGGGCTTGAACCTCTGGTTGCAAAGTTGTGTCGCCCAGATCATAGCTGAAGTCCCAGCTTTCGATAGCTGCACTCGTTGTGAGATCCTCTTGGGCATATTCTGGAATGGCGGGATCGGTATCGACCAAGTGGGAAGCAGCTAACACATTGCGTCCATTAGAAGCCGTAGAAACGACTTGTGCGAAGTGCGGCTGGTGCGTATGCATCTGGGGAGCTGGAGCACGGCCCGCGGTCTGGCCACCTTGTCGGCCACGGTTTTTTCTGCCGCCCATCGCGACCAAATGAGGCGCTATGAGACTACGAAGGCGCACCGCCACTTGAGCTCACAGCCACCTACTTCCAATCTCACGTCAAAGTCCAATAATATGTCTCAGTCCAAAAAGAGGCGCAACAGCACACAGTTGTATTGGGATACGTAAAACTACACTACGGTGACGAAGACACCTCGATGGGCTTGGGGGCTCGGGGGAAAGTCAAACCATCCCAATTAAAGGACACCCAGCTCTGGTCATCGAAATAAGGGTAGTCTACCTTGATGCTCTCCTCCTCGGCGACATCGAGGCGTGGGGCCTTGCGTATCACCCGGTTGCAGTCCACGTAAGGGCACGTCCACTCCCTTTCGAGGTGCAGCCGCATGCAGACATAGCAATAGCTATGCCTGCACTTCTGGTGCCTGAAAAGAAAGCAGATCAGGAGACAAGATAACATAAGAAAATAAGGAGGACATACGATACGGGGTGCGACTTGATGCAGTGGCAAATCACACAACGGTGCCCGACGGTGGGAGCGCCAACCGGAGGGCGTGCACCATCGAGGTAAAGATCTGCCTCTTTCAGCGGCTCATCCCTCTGTTGACGCCTCCCTTTGCGGTAAATGATACGCGTACGGGCTGACGAAGGGGGCTGGGGAGGAGAAACTCCATGGCGCTTGCGTGTGTACTGGGTGATGGTTGAGGGCGGTCCGAGGTGAATGATCTTCTTTGGAGCGGTGGGCACTGGCGCAGCTGCAACAAATTCAGTCAAAGTTCAAAGGGCTCAGTTGCAACCCTACTATTTTCGATGCTGCGTCGGCCACGACGCGATTCTACCACCAAAAAGATTATGAAGTCAGAGTTGAACATAACAACATGGAAAAACACGTACTTTGCAGGACAAGACGCCCGTTGGCATCCATGCACCAGGGGTTGTCTTTCGACGACCCCGAAAGTCCAGACATCCTCCACAGTGAACGTTGAGAACAAAGGACGATACCACTGCTTCCACTCGGCCGATGGCTTATCACATTGAAACTGGGGATATGTTCTGGTCGCACATGTGGCATGAGTCATAAGGATCTCGCGCTGATTCCTTACTACCCGATGCCATGCAAGCACAGGTGGCAGCGTTAACCCAAATGACCTGCAAAATGTATGAGGTCCGTTCTCCTGCATGCCCCAGATGCACCTAAGTAATACAGACCCATCTCACTGAGGCTTGCACTCGGGTCCCGTCTTTTCCTGCAAAAAATGTATCGTTTGGAAAATCACACACTTTGGTTGGATCAATCAAATGATGTGCGATCTGCGCGCGTACATGCACATCACACCTCACCTGCTTGCCCGCAATTTGTCCCGCAACGGGTTGGTTGCCTGCAGTTTGTCGGTGAGAGCCTCGACAAATGGAATAACAGGATATATTTGGTTCAAGAGCTCGTTGAGTATTCTTGAATTTTAATGGCACAAAGGTCGCAGGATGGAATGCTATCAATCACTTCTTGGGAATTCCTGGCAATCACGGACACAATCTGCTGTATCATCATGTGCTGATTCCGTTAAAGAAACTGTCATCATTCGACTCACCGAGCTTTCACCGAGCTTAGTATTTTGGAGCGGAAACGTTGGCTGAGCAGAGTTGGAGCCTGGTGTTGAACGAACATCGAATATTGGTGTACAAACATATTTTCAGACATAAGTGTGCACCCGCCCCCGCGCCAAACAAAAACGAAAAAAGAGAGGAAGCAACGATCAGAATTTTCAATCAATTATCTCTAACTGTGATCAACGGCCGTCACGGAGCTAACACATCAAATGCGTGTATTCAAGATAGTCGCCGAAGAATTCCCGCTGAGCGGTTTGCGAAGTCGGCCTGTCGCGTCTGGAGAGGGCATCATCAGTACCCAGAAAAAATTTAATGCACGGAAGCTCACTTAAAGGCAACTGCATGACGGCGCAACTCGCGCAAACGAAGTCGAATATTGCGGTTCGATGCGGGGCCCCTGGGAGAGGCCGGGAGTTGGAAGGACCCGTCGAGCGCCGAGAACAGTGCAAAGTCAAAGGAAATGTAATGTTCACCGGTCTGCGAGCTGACGCCAGAGGGCTGTGGGGTGAGCATGGCCCTGATAAAATTGAGTCAGTAACCAGGTTTGCAGAGAGCACATATTTTACGCACCAAGCCATTTCCGCCACTTCCTCTCGAGTATGCCGGGGGTTCCAAATCCTAGGGTGGAAGCTTCAGCATCCAGTATCACCCTGATTGTGAGATTGACCAACCTGGTTAGCGAGCAAAAGCAGTTAACGAGCCAGCGGCAAATTTTTGTGAGCAACATGATGGAGGTTCCACAGAAGACGATGAAACAGGACCAAACCGAGACTGGTTGCCGAGCGGACCCACCGCAGGGCCTCAGAACCAAAGACAAGGGTAGTTAGAACATGATGAATTTGTCTAATTCATAACCATTGAACGGTATGCAAAATAACAGAGACTGCAAAAAAGGAATCAGTAGCAATCCGCTCTATTAGGCTAGGTCACATACCGATCTAACTCCAATTTCCTTTGCGGGTCCTTCTCCCTATGCATAGCTATCCGAAGTCGATAATAGTTTGCTCTGAGCTGTCTGCGCCAGTCCCACAGGCGAAGGGAAACAAAGGACGGGTTCCTGAACCTGCGTGATCAGCCAGATGCTACTGGGGAGCGCGAGAAGTGAGTCAAATGACGCACGGGGGGTTAGGCATATGTGAGCATTTAAACTGGGAACCCATTTCCAATGTTGCTGGGGCTCGGTCGGTGGACAGTGGTGGTTGGTGAGTAAGTTGCGCGGATTTGGCGCCAGTGACTACGTGATGTCACATGGCGGAAACCTCGGGCCAGACCGGTTCCTGCCTTTCTGCGGTGAAAAGAAATATTGCTGCATCACACACTTGCTCAACCGACAGCCCGAAATATTTTTTTTCGAGTGCGGAATGGCCTTATATTGTGCTATGGGCAGAAATTAGCAGTGTCTAGCTTTTAAACTGCGCGATATGTCCGAAAGTGTCTCCAGACATGGTGGGCAACTGTTGGTTTGAGCATTAAAGATCCATTTGCGAGGGCCACAGGTCTTATCTGGGTTCTCAAATGCAGTAGTTATGCATCAGGCATGTATATGTTTCGTTTATATATAAAAACTGGCCAGGTACACAAAAGTACCTACTCGTGTGGTCTGGTTCTAACTTTGTAAACTTTAGGATTTGCCGAAATGTTGGAATTTTACAAACCCAGCCCAATTGTTCTGGATTTTGGATATGGGGGACCGATATATGTCTGGTTATTTTAGCCCAGGTCAAAATTGGAACCCTGCAGGTGAGTGGATGCTGGCGAGGCTGCCGATGTGCCATTGAATATAAAAGCCGATTTAAGTTCAGACTGCTTCGCTTGAAGGGAGCTTGCATACACGACCCAATGCAACCAGTGATCAATACGATGCCTAGAAGGGGCTTTCTGGAGACCTACAACCAAAGTGGCGGAAGATTGAGTGGTAGGTTTGTGTATGCACACCACATAGAAAATCGGGCTGAGTTTGGCTACCCGGGCGGGGGAAAGTCATATTTGAGCTATATCTGGGTACATATTGAAGTTCCGGATGGTCCGAGAAGGCCAGTGCTGCTGTGGACGGTATAATAGTCGACGCGACTTCAGGGTGATTAGGCCGAAATAGGCAGGTGTCACCCAATGTCACATTGTCACAGCACACGACACGATGCTCCCGGAAATTCATGGTGTACACTGAAGTGTCCCGATTGCTGGCAGCTTTTTCTCTCAAGGTAAATATGATCCTTAGTTATCTTATGTCAACTTAGGTAGGCATTGGCGCAAAAAAAGGATTGATTTTACTCGGAAATACAACTGATGGCATGTCGCACCCGCCTCCATCGCCGTTCCACACGGCGCAGCCAGGTCACCTTGCGACGGTGGGGAGGATATACAAAGAGGGCACCTGTTCTGAAGACCGCTCCCATGCGACGGATTCCACGATGGGATGGAAACCAACGGCGGCGAGGTGTCCACTCGCCATCATCCCATCCTCCACCCAGATTTCCCCAACCATTCCCTACATTGTTCCACCCGCCACCTGCTCCCCATCCACCACCCATTCCCCACCCGCCAGTCCCCCCAACCCCACCTGCATTGCCCCAGGTGGTCGACGAAACAACTGGTGGTGGTGGGGGCGGGGGATTGCGTGAATCATCGGCAGTACCCCAATCCGAGATGCTGAGAATGGACTCTGAGAGCCATGTGCTGAGGTACTCGTCAGTCAGGAGCGACTGCACTGCAAGGAGTTGAGCAAAGCGGCCAAAAAAATGGGATAGATGATATTCACTGTAAAGACCTGCTTGAATTTCAGCCTCATTGCGCGCGGCAACAATTGCACCTGCTTGAGCGTCTATGGCAGATGTGACAGCTTCTTCGACAACACAACGACGGAAAAAAATGGCTTGACAGCATGCTACAAAATAGGTAGAGTAAGGGCTCAGGACGAGAGGCATATGCAATACCTAGTTGACCATGCAGGAAGCGGGTATCGTCAATGAATCGAGAGGACTGCACCAGCCGGTCTGGATGAAAAGCCGGGTAACGACCAAAGAAATTGAGTTTGATACGAGACTCTTCGTACGAGGCATCAGCCTGCAATTGCTTGACCACGGGACTCCACGAGAACGCCGGCATCGGGGAGCTCTCCTCCGAGTACTCATGCGCTGGGGGGGGCAACCCATTGTGCAGGCGCCGGTGCAAGGCCATGGCTTCCGCATTTGTGGCATCGAGAGTGGGACTCGCCCATGGTGGGTAGTTTGGTAAACCCATGAGGGGGCAGTTGGGGGGTGGAGGAGGGCAGTCCGGATGAAGCGCACGAAGCCCAGGAAAGCCAAGTTGTTTGACCATGAGAGAGACAGTAAGAGGTCGTATTCGAAAAGCCTAATGGATGACAAAGCAAAAACATACCCAATTTGGGACACAACAAACGGTCCCTCGTGCGGTCTTCATCAACATCGTTTCCTTCCTTCCTCCAATGATGCCTGCAACCCTTCCACCCTCAAACATGACAGAGGACGAGATGGTGCCCGACACACTAGACCCCACGCATGACCCGCGATACTGGTGCCTGCCGCCGCGGCGGGATGAGCCCAGCGAGGAAACCCCCCGGGGCAACTTCCTGATGTATTTGGTTACGCAAGGAAGGAAGGTTGGCGTATGGCATGATTGGTGGGTGGTTCCGATTTTCTTTCACGGCTGCCGTCCACTGAGACAAATGCAGGATGGTGGTGAAGCTCATGGTGAGCGGCTATCCATCGGGTGCGCAATGCGGTCACCACACCATGAGCAGGTGCGTCCGTGAGTGGCAGAAGCATTGTGTGCTTGGGGTGCACGCACATCCCGTGGACCCGCAATTTGTCCAGTCTGGCCCAGCCAAGACTCAAGGTCGTCCCACCAATCCTGGACCGCAAGAGGAGCTGCAAGTATTAGAACTTTGGAGACTATTTATGACAGCTGACCCCGGTTTTAGGCAACAATTCGGCATGCCAAACCTCTCACAGCTCTCGCTGGCCAATTTGGCGGTGGAGGAGACCCTCTCCGAATCTGGGGTGTCAATTACAAGCGCGTCAAGCCTCACCGCGACAACATGGGCTGCGGTGCCTCGAGGCGGGCGGTTCTTCGCAATTTGGGGTAGAGGGATTGTTTACAGTGATCGGTGGGTACTTTTGCAAACGCTTCGCTGGCTCAATCTAACAAAGTCTTCGATTTGGTCTCTCTTTATCTTTCCTTGTAAATATTGCGCTGTTTCAGGGCAGAGGCCAGGGCTGCATTTCTGCAGGTGGAGGCAGAGGCGGGTAAACCTCGAATCTTGTCAACCATGAACTATGATGAGGCGCAGGCGTTCGCTGAGGCGGTATATTGGTGTGATTCAGATTAAATATATGAATGTACAAGTTGCGTTGGTGAACATTTTTTATATTTTATTTGGCGAGACGACCTGGATCAAGGGGGAATATCAGCAGATGATACAAGGATTCGGAATAAGATGCACGTGAAACCCAAACAAACTTTTCGACTGTGACACTGACCTGACGAATCTCCAACCCCCAGCTGTAATGGACGTGACTGTACCTCTGCCTGCCGTAACACTGGAAGCTCCACCAGAGTCCTTGGCCACCGTCAACGCGGCTTCGCAACGAGACTCCTCAGCGCCACTGCAATCACCCCGCAGCCTCGAGAGCCCTAGCCCTGATATAATCCACGCGGATGCAGGCACCCCAGCGGCACCAGGAGGAGCACCCCTGCACCAGATTCTAACCCCTGGCAGAAATCTGGTGGCAACGAATGACGGAGTCGTACCTCCGCCACGCGATATGACCCCTCCTCCACGCGACGCGACCCCCCATCACGACGTGCCCTCTAACGACTCCTCTCCCCCTGTTGAACCACCTGCAGTTATCACCACTGTCAAGGAAAAACGCCCCCGCCATCGGAAAGGGGAGGCAAAGGCGAAGCCAGGGAAAAAATCCTGGGTGCACGGGACCAAATTGAAGTTCTTCGCGAGCAGGAAAGAGCAATGGCTGCGCGTGTCAGAGGAGGGAAGAACTGGAGATTTCTACCAGAAGATGGGGAAGCTGTACGTGTTAGAGTATGGATATCTGCTGGCGGACGATCAAGACTTGGCTCACGATGTGGAGGATCCCTCTGACATGGCAGCTGAAATCGTAGTCCACGAAACCCTCAGCCCAGAGGAGCAGAAGTTCCGGACTGAGTACCAGAAGACCTTGAAATCAGTAAGAGCGTGTTACCGAACCTCGAGAACACTATAAACTAACTCCATGCCTACAGCGTATTGGGCAGTGGTACCGGCTCCAATACGGGTCCCTACTGAAGAGCGACAAGACCGCCTTCAAAGAGTTGTTCACAGGCGCATTGGACGCCGCCCCGGCCAAGCCACAGCGAGGTCGGATCATACACTTCTACTCCAGACATTTCTTCGACACGCGCGTCAAGGATCGCGTCGATGCGCGTATGGCAGCGCTTATGAGACGCGCCACGAACTCGGGTGATGCACCTCCCCGCAGGATCGATGTCACAGCGAAGGTGACGGTGGAAGTGTGGGAAGAAGAGATGCCAGCATTCAAGCAAGAGTGCGAGGTAGCACTGGACCATGAGTACCAGCAAGCGCTGAAGGCTTGGGAAGCGTCGCTGGCGGATAGTCCCACCAGGACTGCCGAGGAAATCGCAGGGTGCGTCTACTTCTTGCGAGCGTGGAGTTAGATGCTAATGTCGATAAAGGACACTGGAGAACGCCGCCTTCTATCTGCAGCCATTTGTGGATGCGATCGCAGAGCGGTTTGGTATGTGCACATCGGTGTTGCTGTGTGGACCAGTGGGCGTAAAAGAGGGCAGGATCGGAATGCAGAGGTAAGAAAGAAACATGTTTCCCACGGCGCTGTCACTGATGCTTGATATAGTGTACATGCCGGCGTCATGAAGGGTTTGGCACCCGTGAATTGGCCAAAATATGACTGGCAAAGGTTTCAAGAGGTGGAAAGGAGCATGATCGCATTTGCGAGAGATTGTTTTTGTAAGCGGTATTTTATTACTAAATATATACATGAAGGTGGCTAACGGCTACTGTATTGTCCTTTTAGCGCAAGCGGAGTGTCGCGCCCGTGCAGTAGTGCTACCGGGTGGAAGTGGAAGTGAGAAAAGCTCGGGCTCTGCGCCACCCGTTCCATTGCCGGCCGGCGCATCAGCATTTGGTGGGGAGGCCACCGCAAGCGGTGCATCTGGAGGAGGTACTGCAGGACCAGGACCCACAGAGCCAGTGGGGAATGGAACTGCGGTGTCTGCTACAATGACCTCGCAAGTTCCAGCGCCTGATGTCCAAATGGGGATGGGGGGCATATGCGTCGGAGGTGGAGACGATGTGGGAGTCAATGGGCGGGAGGGCAGCGGCGACGACGGGGGAGGAGGAGAGGAGGGTGGTGGCGAGGAGGGAGGAAGAGGAGCAGGGGCAGACCAGGTGGACCCCGACGCTGCAGTCTGCGATGAGCTTTGGCGACGCGATGACCGTGCGAGCTGGTCGGATGAGCTGGTGCATGCGCATGCAGCGCTTGAGCTGGGGAGGGGATGGGGTATTGCATGGGCGAAGTTGGTAGCGAGGTTCTACGACTTCGAGGCCAAGTGGGGCTTTGCAGAGGGGACATGGCAAATGGGGAGTGCTCATCGACCGCCCCAGGTGGCGACGTGGCTGTCGAGGCGGAAATGGACAATGGGACCGACTATAGGGTCCGATATCGGGACGCGCGCAACACCGGAGCTGTGGGTGGGGAGGTGGTGGAGGTGGTGGGAAAGTCTTCAGCCTGTGGATCGGGTGCTGTTCCTCGACGACAACATGCAGAGACCGGAGACCGCGGACTGGAGCGAAATGGCGATGATGCATGGGAACAACAGCTTGCTACAGGTTATAGCAACACTATTCTGGTGGGGGGAGCGCGTGGAGGGAAGACGTCGCCCGCGGGATCCGGAGCAATGGAATGACTTCATGCAGGCCGTGGACGACGTACCGTGGGTGCTGGACCAGCTGCTGGAGTCGGGGGACATCAGAAGGTCAGTGATTCCGGGCTTGTTAAGGTACAAAGAAGACTCACCCAATGGAAAGCAGTGCACAAGACACCAGCGACTCGGAGGAGGCTGGCGGAAAGAAAACAAAGCGGAGCAGGGGAAAGTAGGTCCAGATCGTGATCGTATGAGCACAGGCTGACTATATTCAGGGAAAACAGGGTGGGCCCCGAGGTGGGCGGTGCTGGGCGAAAGAGGAGCCAAGAGCGAGGTGAGAAAGGGTCGGAGGATGCTGAGGACGAGCCACCACGGCCAAAGAAAAGGCGCCAAAGAGATGTTACGCCTGGCGAAGACGAGGGGCTGGGCCGGGGGAAACGGGTCCGAACAGAGACGACAAGGGCCGCATTGGCTACAGCAGGGTACGAGCGACATCAGTACTTTGTGATGATGTTAGCGCTGATCACCTACACAGACCGGGAAAAGGAGGAAAGGGGAAGGAGGCCGAGAAAGCGAGGCCTAAGCCGAGGCCTAGGTACAAGAGGAAGAGTTAGGCGTGTCAAACAGGGAGAAGGAGTTCTGACGGACGTATTTATTTGAATGTATTTAGAAAGAAGGCGCTTCCCGGAGCTCAACCTGCGGGAGGTATGCGGATGAATAGAAAATGAGTCCAGGAAAGCAGGACGAAAGTGAAAGAGGGGAGGGATGACGACGAAAAGAAGGAAGAATGAAGAGTGAGATGGGAAATCGCTCTCTAAGTCCGTGCGCACGTGCGTGAGCACAGCCACATGGTGGCTGTATAGACCGGTGTGCACTTTACCATCATTTCTTGATGGTAAAGTGCACACCGGTCTATTTTACAGCGTCAACCACGACCTTTGCCGTCGAGATTGGCCCTGGAGTTGATTCCAGAACAAATTCTAAGAGGTTCTATAGAGGTAGAATATCGGAAAGAGGAAAATGTAGCTGCAAGCAACCAAAATAACCAGGGAGGTAAGATTTGATCACGAAGAGCATAGAAAGCTGAAAATAAGGGACGGAATAACTTGGGTACTGCACAGCCACCACCAGTCCAAGCGATATATATTGGGTGAATATTGATGGCGGGGAGGGACAATGATGGGTGGGAACAGCCACACCTGTCCAAGCGATGTGGCTAATAACAGATGCCGCAGCTATTAATACCACAACGGATATGGACTGTCGGGAGCAGTGAGTAGCATCAAAGAAGGGAGATTTACCCGAGCAGACCCGAGCCGAGGCGGTTGAGAAATGCCATCACCCCGATCAAAAGAAATTAAAGGTGCTGTATTTATAATGTCCCAAAAGGGCGAAATTCGGGTGGTTTGAGGGCCCGAAAACCCGAAATTCCGCCCGAGCGGCTGCATTGGGATGCCTGTGGCAGCAATGCATTGCTGCTACTATTGGCCACAGGGCCAAGGGTCACCCATAATGCATTCTGGCATTGGGCCACGGCCTGTTACATTGCATTATATGTACAGTCTCTACATGCAGGTCCGGGTTTTCCCGGGTTCGGGTCCGGGTCGCTGCTTCCAGACCCGAACCCGTGCCCGTGCCCAACACTAAGTCTGGATTAATCCTGGTTAATAGTTAAATGTTAATCAAGTCTCAACAGAAACTCATCCTATCATAATGTGGCTGTATTACTGTGCCACCGACTGCTGACTCACAGAGTACCACAGTCAGGAGTGCCGGCACGGCTGGGTGGCACCCGATACTCCCTGACTTTGGCAATGGGAGAGGTAGCTGTTCCAGAGTGAGGTATGGTAAGTGTTGTGGTAAGAGTCGAGACATGTTGTTTCAAGTTTGGCAATGCTTGTGACTCAGCAGTGCCATTGTGCTGCGAATCAAGTGCCCTTCCTCTACCACCATCATGGCCCTGCATTCGTTTCTTTGCCACCTCCACATCCCGGACATGAGCTCCCCTCTCCCTCATTGATGGCACCACTTCCTGACCATCCTTGATAAGTTTCTGTCAATGCTCACTGCCAGTGACTGCCACTGCACACTCAGTCAGCTGGCATGATTCTTGCCACCGTAGAGCCGCAACCTGTGGCACTGTGCCACGCTGCCGACAAGACAAAGTCCAGGACCAGATGCCCGCTAACCCAGTGCCGCTGCAGCAAGGTTCGCACCGTCCGCCTGCTTGCACCGAGTCTGCTAACACCTTGCACAGTGCACAAAGTCCTTCCGTCACCGCCAACGCCCCCCGCACAGCTCCACCACAGTGTGGGTGCGATATTGGCAACACCAACATGCCACGCTGCTCCCTTTTTGCCCGAGTCCTCAACGCACACGCAGAGTCTGCGAATCGGGTGCAGTGACAAGTGCTGCATGAGCTTCGAGTTGTTCTCTGGGTCAGTGGTGTGTTGTCTGCCCCGTCTGAATTACAGCACAGCTCGCAGTGGGCCCCAGCAGATGTGTGCATGTTCGCACACGGTTTGTCCGTCACGCAAAGTCTGGTGTCCGCTCACACGCTCGCAGGTCGTGCCGGAACTCAAGTTATGTGGGAACTCAGAACTTGAGTGGTTGGCGACACAAGTTGAGGAAACTGAAGTACTTCATTTTTATTTCATGTCAAATTATATCGATCTTGAGTTTTCATCGTGGGACAAACTTAAGACTTTTGAACTTGAGATGTAACCCCATCTTAAGACCCGGGTCTGGACTTAAGATCAAGCTGAGCAAGGATATCATTTGCGAGAACTGAAGTCCGAGTAGGGAAGGGGTATAGGCCCCCCGCATAGGGAACAGAACTCAAGTTCTGCCAAACTGAAGTAGCCTGGGTGGTCTGGACCGGCCAAAACTTAAGTTCAGCTAATTTTATTTCATCGAAATCGGGTTTCATTAAAGCGCCAGATATATTGTATTGTGGAGACATACATGTGCATCTCAATGCTTGCATCATATGTAGTTGAAAGCCTGGGTGGGATTAAACTGATCAGCCAGCCAACTTACCTGAGGCAGCAAAAGGCTGGTATAGCATTGTCAGGCACTGATAACAAATCTGAATCTGAACAGAATGCCGGATTTGCTTACGGTATTGTCTGGAATTTATCACTGCCATTGGAGTGATTGACACCCTCGGAGGATGGGCGGCCCATCTTATTCATCGAAGTTTGGGCAAACGTAAGACATAGCAAGCAGAGCAGACCAGCTTCGGACGTCGGAGAGCCGTGTGGGTTCACAAGGGCTAGACGGTAGACGAGTGAATGAGTCATGACAGCCGTGTGGTTTCCAAATTTCCAGGCCGTCAAACAGGTTTTGAGTTTATTGTCAGTGTTTATTCCGTATTTTTATTTTCGTGCAAACGAAACGCCCAATGGAAACGAAATATCACGTGTTTGGCCAGAACTCCGTAACCAGCAAGGGCAGTGCGCTGTGGTCCTTTTGGCAGGTGTAGGTGCAAAGAATTGTCCCGCTTTGGAACTTTGTGGGTGCGCCGCCCACACGAGATCAATGAAAGTTGCCCTATTTTTTCGGGATCAGCAATGAATGTTATCCTATTTTTGGTGCATGCGCGATGGGGGATGCCACCATGGTGATTGTGGGTTGACCGGAATTGTTGGGTGCTCGTTGGAGGTTGTGAGCAAAGACCTGAGTCGGGGTTTGGGGTGGATAATAACAGATAATAACCAGTGAGGGTATTTTGAAACGGCGTTAAAGGTTTGTTGTGGAATGAAAGAAAGTTACAGTGGGAAATTCAGCCCCAGGAGGAAAGACACAAGCAAGGGGTGACGGCTTACCTAATATATTTGCTCTTTGACTTTACGCTCATGTGTTGCCCAAACTTGCTTTAGCGAGTCCATCATCTGCGTTGTACAACACCATGTCCACCAGTCAGTCTACACCATATACACTGGTATATAACTAATACTTCACAGATGCACCCTTGGTGACCCCGCCCATAACCATCATGTCACCCTCGAGCTCCAATTCCAGCGTCACGAGCCTCGTGCAGAGTCCAGACGCGTCCCAGCAGCAGCAGGATGTCGACCCTCAGATTCTCGAGGCGCTGGCAAGCAAAGATAGAATATATGTCCTCAAGCTTGGCGAGCTCATGGAGGCCCTAATCAGGGATTGCACACAGACTAGACAGCGCATAGACCTCTCCCCTGCCACCACATACCAGTGCATGCTCATCCATCGCTGCTCAGCCTACTATGGTCTTTCCCCGGAGACTGACTCCATGACAAAGGCCATAAGCGTCTTGATCACCCACGAGAGTCGAATGTAAGTATTCTCAAGTACTTTGTTGACAACAACAAGTGTGCTAACTTTCTCAAGACCTCCACGGCGTCTGGCAGATCTCGCACTGCCCCCCGCCGAAGCACCCCCCAAATTTAATATCATGATGCGCAGCAAAGCTGAGCCAGGCACCGAACGTGATAATAACAGGCTATAGGATGAGTAGGGTATGGATATGGAGCTCAGAGAACGGCCGTCAAGGAGGAGTAGGCCGGCCAAGTTGTCAGCACAGGGCCTCACTGCAGGGGTTACTGCAACATGGGCGGCTGGGCGATACAAGAAGATAGGCAAAACACAGTAGATTGAGCTCTGGAGAATAGACTAGAATAGTGTAAAGAGCCTAACTACGTATCCTAGGGTTATATACTGCAAGGTGTAGTAACGACTACCGGTCACCAAGGGGTCCATTGGAAATAATGGTCGCATCGTTGAAATACGATCGCTATTGAAATGCGATTGGGTTGAAATACGATCGTGGTTGCAAATGATCAGGTTGAAATAATCTGATCAGGGACGAGGGCGATCAAGGGGTTTGAGCAGGACGTCGGAGAAGGAGAGACAGGATGAGGGAAGGGAAAGGTAGTAGGAGCATCCCGAGGTATAACCCAGTGGGTGTCTGTGTAGTCGCCGGGTTATTGGAATGAATTTGTGGGATGTGGAAAAGAGCAAATCATGACATTACCCCCCCTAGGGATGCATCGTCTCGAGGCATCAAGGTTTCTTCTTCCTTCGCCTGGGGGGCGGGTTCTCCATTTTCCAGCCCCCTTTTCCGTTCGGGATCTCTCGAGGGGCCCACAGGTTCTTCTTGTAATACTCTGTCAGAGCATCCTCAGCACCCATCAAGTGGTGCCGGGGTTCCCAAGTGTACTCCTCCTTCGGGTAGCCTTCCCAGCGGATATAGTACCACAGACTCCGGTTGTGCACTTTAATGTTGAGCACCTCTCCCACCTCGTACAAGTCCACGCTGTCAACGACGTCTGGTGGGGGTGGAGGAACCGCCTTCTGGTGTTCCGCTACTGGAGGTACCCACGGCTTTACACACCGTGTTGAAGACAGGGTGCACTTTCCAGGTGTCTGGTAATTTGAGCTTGTATGAGAGAGATCCGACCTTTTGCACTACCTTGAAAGGCCCGTGTTGCTTGTCGTCCAATTTCTTCATCGGTCTGTGGGTTGTCAGATTCTTTCCTGACAGATACACCTCGTCCCCGGGTTTATAACCGGGATCTTCGCTTCGCTTATGGTCGTAGAACCGTTTCATCGTCTCTTGTGCTACATGCATAGACGCGGCGGCTTCTTCTCATACAAGCTGCATTCACTTTGCGAAGTTGTCAGCCGCTTCAGTTGGTACCTCGAGCCGGGGCTCTGTACCCTTCTGCGGATGGAACCCCAACATGGCGTAGAATGGGCTGAACCCCGTGGTGGTGTGAACCTTATCGTTATAGCTGAACTCCGCCAAAGAGAGCCAGTCTGCCCAGTCGTCTTGCATGAAATTGGTGAACACCCGCAAATATTGCTCTATCTCTTGGTTAACCCGTTCCGTTTGGCTGTCTGTCTGTGGGTGATAGGCTGTCGACGCATTCGACTTCACGCCCAATAGCTTCAGCAGGTCTTGCATGAAGTGGCCCACAAAGATTTGGCCCCAGTCACTGATGACCACTTCTGGCAGTCCGTAGTCTTTCCAGACGTGGTCCCGGTGATAAGGTGTGAAATTGAACACACCTGAGACATTCAATTTTGCGACCTTTCAGTTGGACACAACTGAAGAAACCAGTGAATAAGGTTATAAGAGGGTACTAGTCTTCTCCCAGGACTGAGTACCAGGCCGCTTGATGCATTTGAACACCAGTTCAATTACCATTTTTACTACACTGGTCATAACACTGCTCCTGCAATCTGTACATTTGTGCAGTGAGTTTGAGCATCTTATGGATGCTAGGCCATTACCAACAAAACAAACAATTGGGACGTTGGAATGAACATATATACAGTTACAGGACGAAAGGATAACCCTTGGTTCGCTTTCGGGCATAATTGGAAGAGGATACATTCAATGCAGGTACTAACTTACCTCATTTGGTAAACTGTGGGAATTCTCTGGACTTTTGTGGGCTTTCCTAGGTCGGAGACAGCTGAGCGTCATTGTGGACGTCCAGGCATCATCTAGAATGGCCTTTGGCGCTGTCTTCTGAGTCCTAATGAGTCACAATTGTCATGGAGATATATGATACAATTTAAAAGGCTGTGTTATTCCTTGGGGAATAACTCAATTTGGCTTGGAGACACTCGGGCTTTTTGTGGGACCGAATAGACTGACTAATGTGCCTAGAAATTACGGTCACACGCAGAGAACACCTAGAGTGTTGGGTGGATCTTTATATTTCCATTTATCACAAGGCTGTGCAAGTATAGTATTTAAACCCCCATGTAAATTAGATACGACAGTGAATCCCACTCCCACTTGTTGGCACCAGCTATTGAGTGTAGTGATCTGGAATCGCCTTGTGCTTGAGCCAGTCTGTAACGACTTGGATTCCACTTGTGCTTGAGCCAGTCTTGGTAGGACTTGGAATCACCTTGTGTTGAGCCAGTCTTGCTGTGACTTGGAATCACTTTGTGCTTGAGCCGGTCCTCCTCTTCCTACCTTTGTAAAAAGTCCAACAGTGGTTCTTGTGGTTAGTAACTAGGGTATTCCTTTTGGATACATTAGGATACACTTGGAAATAAATTGGTTTTTGCCATTCTAACTCACACTATAAGTGTTGTGTATTGGATAAGGTTTTCTGAGGGATTTTTTCTTGTTGAGATTGAGGGTTGATACACCTGACCCACTGCCCTGAACACACATAACAAAGCATTTGAGTTGTTGGTGGTTGAGATTGGAGATATTGGAGCTTGACTTTGTCTCGCTCTTGTATTTGATTTCACTGCTACACTTATGTGCAGTGTTTCACCAGTAAAGTCGAGTGATCCCCTTGCCACTGATGTGTTCCGTACAGGGAAGAACCCGAATGGCTTTACTGAGGCGGTCCACAATTACCGCTATGGAGTTGAACCCATTGCTCTCTGGCAGTTTAACAATCAAGTCGATTGAAATGAACTGCCAAGGCTGCTCAGGAACGGCATTCGGGTGTAGCGGTCCCCTAGGCTTCGTGGGGAAGATCTTGGTGCGTTGACAAGTAGGGCAGGCTGCAACATACTTCTTGGTCTCTTTCAGCACGGTAGGCCAATAGTAGCTGCACATAACCAGCTCTGCTGTCTGGTATTGACCGGGATGTCCAGCGAGATAATCATTGTGGTGGACCTTAAGAATCCGGTGTCACAGTGCCTCATCCGGGGGCACATAGATCAATCCGTCCTTTGTCAAGAACCCGTCGTGTTCTTCCCACCCGCTATCATCCTTCCTGAGCACCTCCTTCGCACTGGCTTCCCACAGATCTTCTTCTGCTTGATCTCTTCCATGAATCTATCCCCCGGCATGTCGTCGAGTACCGCAGGCATAGCCCGCAGGAACTCCGCCCCACTAACCGGGTTATTCGCGAAGAGTGTCTCTGGTAAAAGCACCATGTTTGAATTGTTGTGCTCCCTGCGCTCGTGTCCTCCTCTTTGAGACAGTGCATCCATCTTGGTGTGTTGCTTCCCAGGTTTGTGCACTAGAGTGAAGTCGTACTCACTCAACTCTAGTGACCACCTGGCTTGCCGTCAATTCAGCTTCTTGGTGGTGGTGAAGTATTCCAGGTTCTTATGATCCGTCCAGATCTCAAACCTTCGCTGGCTTCCCTGAAGGAAGTGCTGCCACTCGTACAAGGCGCACATCACCGCCAGCATCTCCTTGTTGTGTATGTCATAGTTGCGTTCTGTGTCGTTTAGCCCTTTCGATAGGAACACGATGGGTACCCACACTCCGGCTTGGCACTGCGTTAAGCAAGCCCCTGTGGCGAAGTTGGAAGAATCCGCTTCCACCCTCCACTCCCCATCGTCGGTAGGGAAGTGAAGAATGGGTTCAGAGGTCACAGCATCAATTAACCATTGGAAGGCTGCGTTCTCCTCCATTACCCATCGCCATTGCGTGTCTTTCCGGGTTAATCGTGTTAACGGCTTCGTGTGGTCGCCAAATCCCTTTATGAATCGGCAGTAAAAGTTGAGGAAGCCCAGGAAGCTCTGAACGTCCTTGACGGTCTTGGCAGTGGCCCACTCTCACCGGTGTGATGCGGACTGTGGTTTCTTGACTGTCAGATGAATGCTATGTCTGTGGGTACAGTACTGCAGAAAAGGTATCGTCCTCTAGGGGGAAATTTGTGTAGCAAGTGTCGGGTGGTTTTTATTCCTCCGAAGTACAATGGGTTAAGTTTTACAAGGGATAGATCTTTAGATGGGTGGGCAGGATCTGTTATTTACAGGCTTTCAGCACGGAGCACTGAGAAGCCTTGGTGCACTGGGGGGGCGGGGGGGGTGCGGAGTTCGCTCCTTTCCAGCCTTCCAGGGTCCGATAACTCGGTTGCGTATCCTATACAGGCTCCTTTCGAGGGAGGACAGGAGGAGTCGTGGATAGAGTCGCGTTTCTTCCTCTGGGTGTTTGCTCTGTGCAGTGGGTGGGATTTTCTGTGCTGCGGTTTTATTTCTCCGTTTTGATCTTCTCTGTTTAATGTGTGGGACCTCGGGGCCTGTTTCGAATCTCGTAGCCTAAACTCCGCAATTCCCTTCCTTTGGGACCCCTTTCTTTATGTCTCCGCTTGGACCTCAAAGCGAGATATTCGCTGACGAGGTGACCGTGCCGGTTGGTAGATGGCTATGAGGACTGGATTTCTCCGAGTTGTCCCAAGTCAAAGACCGTTTTGCCTTCTCGGTCGGAACAGTTACACGCTAACAGAAATTCTGTTGCTGGCTGTTTAGATACCACTCCACCTTCGGTACGTGGCATTTTATCGTTTTCAGGATCTCCTATATGACCTGGTCCTTTTTCTGGTCAGAGTTCCCTACCGGAAGCATCTAATTGGCCACTCCTTGCGCTCCGGGTCTTGCGTTAACCTGTACTTTGTGGTACTTCGGTTTGTGTCCATCTTGTGTCTGAAGATGGAGGAAGAGTTTCTTTCTCGGCTTGTGAAAGCCTTAGGAATTTAGGTGGGGAAATACAAGATACCATTCTCGAATAATACACTAGGTTTTTATACTCTTTGCCCAGCCACCGGCACATCGTCCCAACATGCATCCTGCACTCTAGACACAGCCTTCAGCCCACAAGGTAGCTCCTACCCCCTTTCGGCCTGAAGGAGTCCACTTTCCTCCTCTCCTTTGCTGATGAAGCGCCCGTTGACAGAGGTACTCCTATAACACCGCAATCAGCCTGGTCAAGCTCCTCTTGTGTCGTAGAACCCATTTCTCCTTTGTCCTGTTACTTTTCCTCGAGTTGGTTATCTCCTTTCCAGTGCAGAGACCATTTTACATCGCAGTTCTCGAGTTGGTCGAATTCTTTCACTGTGGAATTTGTCCCCTTATTGCGTTGGTGTCGTTCTTGATTTGTTTCACACATTCCTCCCTATCGGAATTCATCTCCTCGTCATGTCGATACCATTCTTGACTTGGTTGGCCTATTCCTCCTGGACGGAGTTCATCTCCTCATCATATTGATACCATTCTTGACTTGGTTGGCCTATTCCTCCTGGACGGGGTTCATCTCCTCATCATATCGGTACCATTCTTGACTTGGTTGGCCTACACCTCCTTGATGGAATTCCTCTCCTCGTCGTATCGGTACCATTCTTGACTTGGTTGTCCTACTCCTCCTTGACAGAATTCCTCTCCTCATCGTATCAGTACCATTCTTGACTTGGTTGGTCTACTTCTCCTTGACGGCCGTTCTCTGAGCTCCATATCCATACCCTAATCGTCCTATAACCTGTTTTTATCACGTTCGGCACCTGGCTCAGCCTCGCCGGCGAGGCGAAGTGGAGGTGAGGCGAGGCGGAGGGGAGCGCGAGGCGGAGGGGAAGCGCGAGGTGGAGGAGGAAGCGCGAGGCAGAGGAGGAAGTGCGAGGCGGAGGAGGAAGCACGAGGCGGAGAGCACGCGAGCGAAGTTGGCAAGGTGGGACAAGGGAACAGCGAGCGGCAAGCAGGTGCGTGCGCGAAGGGATACAAGTGAGCAGCACATCAAGGCAGCGAGCGGGCACGCGAGCAAACTTTTAAAACTGTGTTGCGGAGGTGGCGCAAATTGAAGTGCGAAGTGTGTAGCGTGGCAGAGAAATACGAAAAAGGGGAGCAGGGACGCAAGAATAGGGAGTTCTATGTAAATGGAGTCGCGTTATGTGGCGGTCTCGAATGGCGGTGCAGACTGCCAGTGTCACCTTTACCAACACTTATGTCGCTGTGTATTATTGGAAGTTCCGCTGGCGTTTTTATCCCGCAAGTCCTTTGTGTCCATTTTGAAGTTTCTCTCTGCTGTCCGTCCGCACTATTGTTTTTATGTCCCACTTGTTTCGGTCTCCTCTTTATTCTTGTTGCATTGGGCGGTCGCCAGAGTCGATACATAGTGGAGGCTCACAACACGTTGCATTGCATCTTTCCTCCCAAATAACTCATAGGCACCAAAGGCACTTTCCTCAAAAGATAATTCTCATGCTACTTAATTCGGACGAAAACACCAAGAAAAATTCGATTTATTTCTCAAAAATAATACATTTTGGCCCTCGAAGGCAGGGCATACAGCACACGCAGAAGCATAACACGATGAGAAAGAAAATAGCAAATAGGCGGACTTTAGCGTTCCTACTCAACCCAGTGGCCACTGGGGAGCTCGGAGTATGCGATGAGATAAAATAAACGAAAATTTTGGGGTCCGTGGGCAAACAATACCCTGCCCAACGATCAGTCCATATTCACATCCGCCCCTGCACCCAATGTCTCACCTGCTGGAGTCTCGACCACGACTTCGCCCTCTGCATCCAGTTCCCCTTCCTCCAACATATTGCCGCAACCTGCGCTGCCTTCGCTTGTCTCGTTGGGTTTGGCACCTAGAAGAAGGCCCGCTTTCCCAAAGACTGAGGTTGAAAGGGAATGGGCAGACGAGGTCGCAACGGTGGGGGACGAGCGAGGCGTCTGAAGAGACGTTGGAGCCGGCTTGCGAGGTGTGGACGACGAGCCCGGTGGTGAGGGCAAGAACATGTGATGAGGATCCCAAGGCGCCATCAAGGGAGGAGGTGCCCGCGATGGGATCTCGACAGCATCCATCCTCAGACAAACCAGAGGAGCGGGCTTGGGAGACGACTCGCCCGAAGCGCTCACGCTCAATGTAAGAGAGGGCCCTTTGTTTGTCGCACCTGGGAAAGAATGAGATCAGCAATAGAAAAAGAGGCAGAAAGAAGAAAGAAACAGATGAACGAGACATACCTGTTGCCCCGTCCATCAACACATCCTTGCTCCCCTTGCCCTTCCTCACCTCAACCTCTGTCTTGCTGTCATCAGTATGATCGTTGCCCTCCTCCCTGAGCATTGGGTTCGGGCGGAATTGGAACTTGCCGGTCGCCAGGCTGGAGTCTATGCTCCTGAAGATTGTGCACTGCGTCTGGAGGACGTCCTTGTCGGTCAGTCCCCATGATGCAAAGGTGGTGCATAAAGCAAGTGAGCAAGCGCTCTGTCATCCCAGTGCCTCCAACCTGCTCAGCAATCTCCAGCATCAACGTGAGCTGGAGTTCGAGGAACTCAGCGTTGATGTCGGGGAGTGTGCCATCTGCAAGGGCGGTCATCAGCAAAGCTATGTGGGACAAAAGGAAGGCGGCGAGACTCACCAGTTACCTCCCAGTCAAACTCGACAGGGGACATCTTGCAGGTGACGTTGTCTGCGCAACAATGCATGCAATCCCCCATCAGTGCATTGTCCCCATAGCACAGGCAGATGCAATCAGACTCCACAAGCGAGCACCGTACACAACCCTAGAAGAAAGGAAGCGCCATCAGGAATTTAACAAGGAATAAAAAGAAAAGAGGGGAGGCTTACCTTGCCATGTGTAAAAAACGAGCGCATTGGAAGACTCGCGAGGGTTACTTGACACTTCCAAGTCCGGGAGAAACACGGGTGTTTCTCGTCCTGGGGGTACATGTGCGTGACGATCTTGTTACTGCTGGTCGAAGTCAGGGGGGCATCGAAGACAAAAAGGTCATTTTCCTGGTGCCACTCCACGCTGTTGTAAGTATTCTGCGGCCCTGTCATCTCCACATTCACCAGCCACTTCCCCCTCTTCACCCTGACCTTCCTCGTGACGATCCCCAATGTGTCTCCCCCCTCATCCTTTGAGCCTCCCCCTACCGAACCAATGCGCTCCGACTCGCCATCGTCTGAAAGGACAGGGGACTTCTTCTTTGATGAGGGGGTGGGCGCAGCATCCGTTTTGGATTTGCCTTTTCCCTTCGCGCTCCGCAAAACAGACAAGGGGACATCGTCAGAGCCCGAGATCGAGCCGCGTTTGAGACCGGCAATCTGTGGCTCATCTGACATCACCTTACCCCATTTTCGAGGGATCGACGATGGTGGTGGTGGAGGCGCGACGTCTTCGCGGACAGGGGCCTTCTTCGAAGTCTTGGACGACGTGATGGTGGGGAAATGGCCCTTGAGGGCACAGTTGTCGTCTTCAAACTGGGCATGGAGGCAGTACAAAATGAAACAACCCAGGGTGTTCATGCGCATCTCGAGTTCACAGATGACGGTCTTGCACTCCTGGATATACGCGAGGATCCGCTCGGACTGGTGCTTGTGGAGGCCGGGGATTTTCTCGTGGTACTCCTTCGTGCACTTCTCCAAGTCGGAAAACTTGTATCTTTGCCTTTCCATGAACGCGGCCTCCTTCTGCGACTCAGACTCCTCATGCTTCGTGAGAGCCACTTTGTAGTCCTTCCATGCATCATTGTAGTTCCCCATCAAGATATACCGCTCCCCGTCGAAGGGAGGGAAGATGTTGCGGGTGTACCGACACCAGTGGGGCTGTGGGTCCTGAGCGTCGAGGAAGATTGGGTGGTCGGGGCTAGAAGGAAGAGGGCCCAGAGGCTCAACAATCCCGTATTGGTACTGGAAGGTCGCGAAAGTCGTTTGGACAGCATTGAAGAACGCCACAAGGTCGCCCATGGTCTCGCCGAATGAAAGGAGCCACTCTCCAGTACAGGAGAGTGCAAACCCCTCCGCTGCGAACCTCTCCATGGTCTGTCGGAATCCGCGGGGGTCCTGAGCCTCGAGCACCTTGTACACCTTCCCTATCTCCTCGGCGTCTTGGATGTGGAGCTCATACATACGCTCAGCAGCAGAAGCACAGACAAGGTTGACCTCGAAGTCAAAAGAATCATTGATCTGCAACTTTTCCTTGATCATAATGGATTCCAGGTCGATGAGGCGGGTTTTGGGATGAGGAACAGAAGGAGGCGGTGCCAGAGATCAGCTGACGGACAAATCCCCACTCGGGTGACGAGGATCAGGCACGCGTTCAGCAGGAGCGCGAGCGCTCGACATCTTGGGACGGGGCAGGGGCCGCTCCCTCACCTGCGAAGAAGACTCCACCGCATTCGACACCGTGGAGACCCCCTTCCCAGAACGGTTCACCTTCTTGGGAGGCGGCGCCGCAGGCTCGTCATCGACATCCATCGCATTGACAGGGTGTTTTTCGACCTTGATGACCTTGGAAGGTCCGGCGGAGAGGGTCTTCAAGAGATCGGCTGGGTCTGGGAGATCTTTGTCGTCAGACTCTGACTCGCTGCCAGAATCGATGTAGGAAACGGACGAACCGCTCGAGTCACGAGCAGATGCTTTCCTGGATGCAAAACAATCAGTACAGGGAATAAAAAACGAAGAAAAAGACCGAGAAACAAGGGAAAAACATGCACGAGGAAGAAGCCTTCACCGACAAAGGATGGCGGCTCGAGGAAATGGAAGTAGCAGCCAGGCCCTGCTTAGTTTGGGGGCGAAGACGCAATGTATGGCCAGACATAAAGCACGACGAGGCAAGAAAAGGCAGTGAACAAAGCCAGAACAAAGACAACGAGAGAGGGAGAGACGAAGAGGAAAGGCAGAGGGAGGGCAATGGTGAAGAAAGGAGGAAGAGAGCGACTCACCCCAGCTGCCACAGTCGCGGAACCACCAAGAACAACGAAGGAAAGAAGACATAAGAAAAATAAAAAGAAGACCAAAAGAAAGTTTGGTCTTACCGAGTTTGGAACTGATGGACAAAAATATCCGAGACTGAAACACTTCCCATGACACACGTGTTGGCACGCTTTCCAACCTAACACATTGTCCAAGGGAGGAGGAGAAAGGAGGAGGAATGGGACACATCAACAGGGAAAATCTGTTAAATAACAGCCCCTGTGCAATTTTGATGCGAAAGGCACGTGACCATCATTGCCATCAAATGGATGCCAGGCCCGTCCACTGTTTCATCGGCTATACAATCCGCCAAAGCAACATATCTACCAAGGAATCTCGATTGACTAGCCGAAGGAATAATACGCAATAAACAGGATGCAGGAATCAGAAGGAAGCCGGACGTATGAGACTTATGATCAAGGAGAATATCAGCAGCCGAGCACCGGTAGTAACCCAGGACCAAGGAGCACAAGGGGTGATCACCAAAAACATGGAAACACATGTGCACAGTGCGTTCCCACCAGGATTCTCGGAGAGGCAGCCACCTCTCTAGAAAAATTATGCAGCACGAAGGATGAACGGATGGAACGGACCCAGGCTCCGTTCCGTCAATTATGGAATAAAGACGAAGAGAACAAGCCGGAACTACGGAAAACAATTCGTTACACGTGATCGGATGCAGCGTACGAACAAGACCAAACATTCGCAAATTGAGAAGAAAACCCCCTATTCCGATCACGTACGCTGCCTGCGATTCCTCCTGGGAGACCTATAATAGGAATGGGGCGCCATCAGCCAAGCAATGAAAGATGGGAGGAAAACACAGGAACGGACGCACCATACAAGAGGAATCCTCAGGTCTCTGACCAATGGATTTCCTTCGAGCTCGAACTTTCAGAGTCAGAAGTGGAAGCCCTTCCATGCCCCTGCTTAATTATACGAGTAAGGCCACTGATAAACTGATCGGCATCGACCATTTCGCCAAAACGATTATAGGCAGAGAAATCGTCCACGGTCTTCAACAAAGCACGGGTTTCGTGTGCGCCCATGATTAAAGGCAGGAGAATGTGGTCATCCAAGGGGCAGAGGGAATCATTGCTGCACAGAAAACCGATCGAGAGGCATATCCGGTACATGATCTCCAACATGGCTACTGCCTCGCCAGGAATGCCCCAGGTTGGAGGGCAAGAAACGCTGAAATTGTCCTCATACTCTGGCTGGAGGGCCTTTCTACACACCAGGAGGAGCCTCTGGGATCCGAAAAATTAGCCGCGGATCCAGCACCCGAAACGACACTCACGCAATGGAGAGCCTGCTGGACCCAATGTTGGATTTCTTCGAGTTCACCAAGGGAATAAACCCCTTTGCAGCCGATCAGGGAGAAATCCTGCATCACTCCAGCATGAACAAGATAAATCATGGGTCGAAGGCGGAATTCGAAGAATTCGGACCAGGGCTCGTCAGGTGTGAAGCCAAGTGTGTCCAGCGTTTCTGAAGGGAGGCACAGCTCCTGTAAGATGTGGGCATTCCGAGAAATGGTGGACGGAGGACCATCCAGGCGACGAATAACGAGTTGGGGCATTTTCGAGGACGTAATACCTGAAGACAAGGCCAGCGCAACTTATATCTCTCCAAGAAACGATCACGTGGGGCATAATTGATGGAAAACTCGCGATTGGGCGAGGCGTACGATAGGCCCTCAAGGACAAATACGCGAAGGTTTTACATTCCAGCCGTAATACAATTCCCATGCAATGCCTCCAGATCTTCCTTTCATCAAAGTCCATCCCATAGCACCCCCAAGACCTGAACGGGTGCTGCCTCCGATCCAACTTCCTCGGGTTCCTCTGGTGATTTGGGCGTGTTAGGACATGTGGGAAGCCCTTCCAGCGAAATAACCAGGAACGAGTACCTTCCCTCTTCACCCAGCTCAGGGTTGTATTGAAGGAGCCCTCCTCCGAATTTCCGGCAGCGGAAATGAGTTGCCGAAAGAAGGGCGATCTGGCACGCTTTGTAGAAGGGGAAAATCCCGTACCACTCCAATTCGGTTGAGGAAAGGTCGAAATTTGGGAAATCAATGCCCAGTTCGAGGTAGCCGGGGTTTCCAATCATGGCCTCCTGCAACGTGCAGAGGTTTCCGAAAAGGATGGTGCGGTCGAGGAAAGATGAATCCTCTGGAAGCCATATAGGTCGACAAATCTTTCTGCCATCCCAAATAAAGTGGTCCCCTCAGATGGCACGAAAAATGCGGGTTTCTCCCCCTCTGCGTATTCCCATATGTTATGCTCGCCTTGCCCAGAGCCACCATGTTCTTCAACAATACACTGACTGTGTCACGAATGAGCCCCATGGTCGCTTCAGGAGTTTCGGCGACGGGAGCAGCGCAGTGGTCTGGTGAAGCTACTGTGCCAGGTGGCGTGAATGGTGGATCCACAAGATGACCAGCTCTTCCTTTGAAAAGTGTCTGGTGGTGGAGTGACGTCTAGGGTGATGAAGCATGCGCTGGGGAGATGGATGAAGTTTGTGCACCCCTACACACGCGAGGACGCTCTTTATAAATCCAGGCTTATGGGCGACCACGTGGACATCTGAGGAATCGACACAGGCATGGTACGCGTCCAAAATTATGAAGACTTATGCGGGAGCTACCCCATTATGATGAAGCGACAGCGAATATTGACTCAAACGAACCACGAAACAGGCAAACAAAACACCAGGACATGCAGAAATTATGGACGTACGGCACACCCATTCAGCGGAAACTCAGAATATTTATGAAGGAAAACCATGCCAAAGCAAAGGAGCCAGCTATGACGAAAAACAACACTTGGTTACACGAAATACTGTCTGCTCGGGCTCGCCGTAGCCTGCCTCCGCTTGCACAATGGCCTTTTCCAGACCGCGTCTGATCCCTTGACTGGCTTCAATCTCATCTTGGAGCAGGGCGTTCTCGCAAGTCCAGGTGTTGTTCAGCTCTAAAATACAGAGGTGGTTAATCCTTTTGTGAGTCCAGGAGGGAATGTGAGGGAGAGACACAATCTCGGCTGACAAAGGGAAGTCCGTGCACGAGGCCAAAGTATGGGTTTGATCTGCGAATGAGAGGGCAGAGGAAATCTGACCAAGGAATGCGTCACAGCACTCCTGCGAATAACCATACTATGGTTGACCAAGCATGTAATGGAAGGTCCGTGCCATGGTCAGGGACCAAATCACCGATGGATCGAGGAACAGCGCTTCAACATTTGATTTGGCAGACTCCAGCACAGTGCTGTAGAGGAACACCTGGAAGAAATCAGTGTTCGTAAGCGGCACCCGATGTTACTCACTGCCTTTTCAACATATGCGCCGACGTAGGGGCGAAGGAACTCGGCCCGACCATCAG
>JARJLF010002325.1:0-42098 GCA_029378395.1 Mycena leptocephala
CCGTCTCAAGCTTGTGAATTGTTTCTTTATACGATGCCTCATTTCGCAAGACATTTAACACTTCGTCTGTGAAGGACGCTCAGCGGGGTCCCATGCAAGTAAATGAACGCAATACCTTCAAACTATCCAAACAGAGCTCCCTGCGGAGAGTTGAAGCGATGGTATATGAGTCTTTTGTTATGGCACGTACACAGGGTGTTGTGGGGCCAAGGCACCTTGGTTGGCGCTCGCCGCGGGTAACGAGCTCTCCATGGCAAGGTCGCCAATCAAGTGCAGAAGGTAGTATACGGGTAGGTGCCAAGGTGTTTAACCAGCCATCTACCGAACGTATTCAGTAGCCCTCCCCTGCTTATAGGGTGTGGAAGTGTCTCGAAGACTCCGGTGCAGTGTCCTGGCAGCCGTCATGCCCATATATGGGCATGATTTATGTCACTTTTCTGGAAAATGATATCGCTTCAAAGGGTTCGGATGACCTCGCGCCCATGCGCGGGATCCGCCGTTTACTGCGAAGTGATTTGGAAAGTCTGTAATACTCATTCTTTCTCCCACCTTATTCCAACCTTATTCTGACTTTTTTTTGTCTTGAAAAGCACTCGCGAACGACCGATCTCGGAGGAGGAACCTTCGTTGCGACCCTGCTGAAGCCTGCTGACCGGCAAAGATGGTCTTTTCCGGGTCACGGCCGCCGCTGGGGTAGGTAGGTAGGTAGGTAGGTAGGATTACACGGCACGGTCCCGCTTAGGAACGCCGGGGCCCAGGAAGTATCGAAGTGTACATGGCACTAATTTATACACTATTGTCCCTGGACTCCTCCATCACCCCGTAGCCGAGCTCACAGACGCTATCTTTCGACCCGCCGCGGTAGAACTAAAGGATAAACAGAGAAACAATGAGTGGAAAGTGAAAACCTCGAAACAAGCTCAGGCACGGAAGACCGGAACCACATAAAACAACTCCAGTACATTGTATGCAAATTTTGCCACCAGTGCGATGCTGGGGAAACGCACTTGGATTCGGATGGTCTAGAGAGACCATGTGATTGCAGAGAGCACAGCCTCTCTCTTAGTCATCCTCAGAGTTTTTCCTCTCTTCGCCCTCGTCCTCTCCTCTCTATATATTGTCGTGTCGCTCTAGTGCTCCTTTTTATGTTCCTCTTTTGTGTTCCCGACGTCGTACATCCATCCCGCATTTTTTCCGGCCCTTCTTTCCACGACCTCTATTTTTACAAGCAACTCTACTTCGTCTGACAGTAACGGCACCAATGGCACAGACACCTGCCGAAATAGAGGCGGATCAGCTGAAGCAGACTCTCCTGGACATGTCCAAAAGTTTGGCCACTCTCACTGCAGAAATTGCCAAAAGACCTGCTGCCAGTGCCCTGGAGCAATTGGTCGGCCTCCCCGCAAACCCTCTCGTATTTCCCCCGGGTGCAAATGGTACGTACCCTGTCCTTGTTACCCCCCTTTTGCACCCCACCTGCTTCCCGACGTCATCGCGCAAATCGGGAAGCTCGAGTTCCCTCCTGCCAATTTGGGACGTCTTCTAAAGACGGTTTCGGTAACGCCGCCGGCTGCGCTTCACCTCGTTCTTGGCCCGAACGGGGAAGCGCAGTTTGTGCCATCAACCCCGGTCTTGGGGGCGACGGCCCTTCTTCGCGAGGTGCCGGACATCCTGACTTTCGTGGAGGCTTGGATGATTTTCATCTCCGTTCTGCAAAATCAGCAGCTCGCTCTCCCCATTGCGCAGGCCCTCACCGCGCAGGGTCACGGCCGCCGCTGGGGAAACGCACTTGGATTTTGGCCACTTCGCGCAGTGCAAGAAGAAGGGTAAGTCTCTTTTAATTATTTTTCTCTTTCGCATACGCGTTATTAATTTTCTTTTCTAGATCTCTCCTCCAACGTCCGTGCGCCATCTCCGCACCGCTTACGTGCGTGCCAAGCGAACCCTTCCCTGTGCAGACCAGTCCAACCTCGATATTGTCCTCATTGGTGGCTCCACCCGTATCCCCCGTATTGTGCAGCTTGTGCCGGACTTCTTCAATGGCAAGGAGTCCAACAAGAGTATCGACCCCACCGAGGCCGTTGCTTATAAGGTGTCGCCGTCCAGGTCGCCATCATCTCTGACGACACCTCGGAGAAGACCTCCTCGATGTCGCTTCCTCAGTATTACTCATCAAGCACCCACACAAGTGGTGAGAGATTTACTACGACAACCAACCCGGTGTGCTCATCCAGTATGCGGGCGAGTATGCGTGTCATCCTCTCGCTCCTTGTTGTCGAGGCCACCTTCGACATTGACGCCAACGGTATCCTTAACGTCTCTGCCTCCGACAAAACGACCCCGGCGCCAAAGGCGGGTTCCCGGGTGCTGGCTTCGCGGGCGGTGTTCCCAGGCTCCAAGGCGAAAATTAAAGTTTCAACTAAAATGCTTCCGAAGATTGAAGAATCAGCTCACTGCCCTTGAATCAAGTATCCCAGTGGCCTTCCCGGCGCTTCAGAGGACAGTCCTAGTGTAGAGGAGGTCTACTAATCTTCTTCTTCGATTATGATAATGTACATATGGATCCTCCAGAAATATGTCTTTGGCTGTTACGTCGCAGAGTACTTGCACTCTCTTGACTGCGAGATGACACATGTAAGTTCATGAGGGCTGGCGTGGAGATGAGAGTGGCTTTGGGTCGTTGCTACTCACAGTACTATCAGTAAAACAGGATTAAGCATAACGCAGAGAAACCAAAGTTGTCAGCCGTCGGTCGCTCCCCAAATTCTGGTGTCAATCGATGAAGAAATTTCGGGAACATTCTCCCAAAAATTAAGTGACTTGGGAGGCGCTGTCTTGACGTGCCAAAGATGCTTGAACGCCAAGGTCAATCCTGAACGTGCGGGGCGCACCATCGAACTGTTTAACCAACGGCATGTAAACCGTAAATATGCCCGGCACATGAATCCAAAAAATGAACTTATCGCACCCCAGGTTAACATTAATTACCACTCTATTTACAGAACCTTACAGCAACTCGGGCTCACTCGGAGACTCAACTTAGATTTGCTTTAAACGCAGCTGTGATTCTTCAAACCTGGGGTAGGGCAAGGTTCTATGGCTCAAATCTGTTCATCAAGTCTCCAAAAGTTATAGTTATAACATCTCGGGGACTACGTTTCGATGATTGCTTTGACGTTGCCCTGGTATCTGCGCAGCAAGAATACTGGAACTGATGGAGGTTGCTGCATGTCCTGAAACTTTTAGATTTCCAAATGTTCACGCCTCAACGTTCGGAACTATTCAAAGTAAAGTAACAGGAAGCACTAGTATATAAATGACAGGGTGGTCATTTAAGAGAAGAAAAATATGTGTAATGGTCGAGTGGTTTTAACCGCTCGAACTTGCAGGGGCTGCATGCATATTCGCTATATAATACCCGTTAACAATTTGTCGGTAGACACTACTAGCCACGTACCTTGTCGGAATTTGCATTTTCCTTGCTCTATTCAAGGTGAGCAAAAACCGCAAAGAGAAACGCCGTAAATAAACTCACTAAGGAAGAAACAATTCGGTGAGTTGGGACACACATGGCCGTAACAACAGCTATTCCCAAATTTGCATTTCCCTCCTGCAGTAAAACGAAGTCAGCTCGAATCAAAACTTGTTCTGTTGAACAACAAACCAGAAGCGACGGTAGGACACGGTGCTTTCTTGGTGAATTTGGCCAGTTCATCCCGTTGGGCATCGGTTAGTACATAGTCATGCGCAAACTTGCACGAGCTGCTGAATTTGCAGGTGTTCTTCATATAAAATAACGTGCACGGAGGTGGTTTCTCTACAACCACGGTTGGAACAGCATGCTCAATAGAAAATAAAACTTACGTTTATGTATCGCCTACAATGCACACGTCATTCAAATATTGGATCGTAAGTGCAGGGTATACTCACGACGTTCGAAATTATGGGTCGTACAAAGGAAGAGGTATCAGGCCCCAGATTGACGTTTCCGCTCAATGGTGTACCGAATACATGGGGGAGGTCTTTTGGAGAAATACCAGTCGGAGAAAATACGGTATCTCCGATCTTCTCCGGCATAAAGAGTGGTGGGATAGCGAACGAGGGTAACCCGAGTGTCGCTATTCCGCCTGCCATTTCTGTGTAACTCTTGAGAAGGATCAACTTCTCTTTATAACCTGCTGTGATTTGCGAATGCAAGTTCGCAACATATCCATTATCGTGACAGCCTATGTTCTTACGGTTTAGCATTGGTTTCAGAGAAACGAAGGTTTGTCTGACCGCCGAAAATAATCTTGAAAGTCTCCGGCAATCGAATTTCATCTTCCAAATATACTGTCCACAACTCAGTGAAATGGGCGAACTCGAGGGGGGAAGTGCGAACCCTTCAATTTAGCGTCCGCAGCCTCTTTGGTGTTGCCCACGTCGACCATAAGAAATCGCTCAGAGGCTTGGTTAAATCCCATAACAAAATCCTCAAATCTATTGATCGCAATCGTAAAGTTGGCGCGCCAGAAGGTGTCCATTAAGCCTCGTTTATTGAAAAACACGTACACCCAGAGCTGGACCGCTCTTGAGTCATAATGTGCAGCGATATGCTGCAAAGTTGAATCGAATAACAGCTGCGCAGCAGCATGCCCACCCCTCTGACCTTCCCCGATATATTGGGCAGAGAAAATGGCACCATCGCCATCGAGTAGCATTACAACGCGATGGCCCTAAGAGTATAAGAAACATAAACTCCCGGGTGAACAATGCTGCACCTTGTCCTGTTTTTTGAACGATAGGTACTCTTTCTCTAGTCGTGCGTTGAGTGTCTCCGTTTCTAGCTGCGCGAGTTGAGCCGCTTTGAGCTCGGAATCGACGTCAGCAAATGCTCGCTTATAGACGGATAATTCCGTCTCAAGCTTGTGAATTGTTTCTTTATACGATGCCTCATTTCGCAAGACATTTAACACTTCGTCTGTGAAGGACGCTCAGCGGGGTCCCATGCAAGTAAATGAACGCAATACCCTTCAAATTATCCAAACAGAGCTCCCTGCGGAGAGTTGAAGCGATGGTATATGAGTCTTTTGTATGGCACGTACACAGGGTGTTGTGGGGCCAAGGCACCTTGGTTGGCGCTCGCCGCGGGTAACGAGCTCTCCATGGCAAGGTAGCCAATCAAGTGCAGAAGGTATACGGGTGGGTGCCAAGGTGTTTAACCAGCCATCTACCGAACGTATTCAGTAGCCCTCCCTTCTTATAGGGGTGTGGAAGTGTCTCGAAGAGGCTCGTTAAAAGCTTCTATAACAACAGTAAACATCGAATGATCCGTTGATCGACTTTCGTGTACATACTTGCCAGAAAGAAAAAAGGGAAAAAAAAAATCACGTAGATAAGAGTCGGATGACCGTCACAAGACGATGTCGACTGACCCGTAATTGAAGGACACCCGAATTTAATCGAGGAAGTTCACAGGGTTGATACATAGCCGGTAATCCGATTGAAAGTAAAAGTGCATTTAATTGAAACGATTGAGATCTAGAGAAACGTATATCTGGCTATTCCCCTCTACTGCTTTCCGAGTCTGCGAGCAGAAAAGCCTTGTATTTCTCATCCGCAACCAGCCCAACCATCAAACCGCGCAACGTCTGCAGGATTGTTTCTCGATGCACCGGATAATCCGCTGGGTTTCCTCTCCGGAAAAATATATCCAGGTTGCGCAAATTTCTGATAGCCAGAAGACCACGGCACCATGCGTTGTCCACAGAAAAATTACTCGGATGCACCTCGGTCCACTCCAATATCTCGAACTCGAGTACAAGCGTCTCGAGGCACATGTGCTTCAATGTGTTAAACGTGGGATCCCATCGCCGCATCAGAGGCCGGTCGGGGTAGCTGTGGTAGAGGTATACGCTCCGAATGTCGGACATGCAATACTGTCCCAAGCCGCATTGAATGGCGGGCTGGAAATCCTCCAGATGGAAATAAAAGGTATTTCGGCGGTGTATTATTGGCAATACTTCAAGGTAAACTGACCGGCATGTAAGCAATACAGCGACGGGGATTGTGTCGGCAGGGGTGAGCAGATTATTTGGCGTGTCCGGCTCTTCCGAAGGCATGTAGCACGTCGTGCGTATCATAAGCTCGTCGATCCGCTCGTTGGGCACCATCTTTAGGTGAACGAGGCGGTTTCCAACGGCCATTTCAAAAATGAGGTGCCGCAACTCTGGAGGTAAATGAAGCAAGCGCATGACGGAGGCTGATCTGTCGTGCGCCGGTTCTGACCAATGTCGATGCGATCTGTAGGCAGTGGACTGGGATGAGGGAGTACAAATAGTTCCCGCGCACAGCCGTGTCTCTGGCGTCTTCGAGTCCGCCTAGCACACACCACACAACCAGAAAAGGGCTGCATATAACAATCAGGGAATACAACCTCGCAAGCTCCGCTGCCCTGTGGATTGTCGTTAGGAAAGGCATAGCACCCTGAAGAAATATTATTTCGTGTATCGTCCAAAGCCAAACTTGATCAATTTGTTACCTTGGAACGTCTTGAAAAGTCCAGCGATGGTAATTACTGTAGCAGTGAATGGCAAGCCGTTCACAGTGCTTGTAATTGTGACAAGATAAGAGATTGATTAGCGATTGCTGATCAAATCGAACGTGAGAACTTAATTCCTAGTGGGGAAATATTGAGAAACGAGACGAAATTATATTTTCATAACCTGTCCTGTCTTACAATAATTTTAGAAGAAACCTCGTTGAATGCAAATTGATAAATTATGCACGAAATCCCAGAGCAAAAAGCACTCGTCGCCTCAGAGCCGCGCAGGTAGCCGCCCTCCGCCAGTCATCTTAATCGACTCCCCGTTGATATACGCGCACTCAAGGACCCACCGCACCGTCATAGCGAACTCGCTTGACTCCCCATAGCGGTGCGGAAACAGTAACGATTTCTGCCTCATGCCGCTCTTCACCTTATCCGTCCACGACCCCGTCAGCGGCGTGACGAACGGCCCCGGCGCAATGGTCACGACGCGCACCCCGAAACGCGCGCAGTCGCGTGCCATCGGGAGCGTGAGCGACCGGATCGCGCCCTTGGTCGCCGCGTATGCAACCGTCGACGGCATGCCTTCGTACTAGCCCCGATTCAGCACACAAGGGCAAGGAGTAGGAAGGAGGAGCGTACTGCAGCGGTGCTGGATACGAGGATTACCACCCCACGCTCGCCGTCGCCATCTTCTGGCGGAACGCGCACAAGATGCTCGAGTACAAGCCGTGTGAGATTGAAGAGGCCTGTGAGGTTGACGGCGATGTGGAGGTCCCAGTTTTCCACCGAATGCGGCCTGCCCCGCGCATCGATGATCTCCGTGGATGTCAGGTCAAGGCAAGCAGCGAGTAGGTCGACGTACCGCCTCGTTGGCCCCAAGACCAGCACAGTTTATCACCCCGCCTAAGACAGCGCCTGTTTGTTCCGTCCATGCCACCGCGTCTTTGACTGCGCGCGCGACGTCGTCCAGCCGCGTGATGTCTATCCGGATGAAGAGGACGCGATCCATGTCGAACGTCGCCAACGGGTCAGCGCGGTCGAGAATGACTACCCGCGCGTTCGCCTCGAGCAATTCCTGAACTGTGGCGAGTCCGAGGCCTGAAGCACTACGTTCGGATGAGCAAAGGACGAATTAGCACTGGACAAGCACGTACCCGCCAGACACTATGAATGTTCTGTAACGAACGAGAAACGAGTTAGAAAATATTTTAACATTTGTCTTAGAGAGACTACCTGTTCTCCACCTTCATTGGGGCACCTCAAAGGCGGAGGCGAGCTTTAAAGTACTCTCTCGCATGCGATAGAAAGACAGGTGATCGTAGTGATGTCGGCGAGAAATTTCCTCCGGTTTCGGACACACAAACCCCGGAAAATCGGGAAACGAGACGAAAGGGGGTAATATTTTGTGCTATAGGGGTACAGAGGATGCTAGTGTATCTAAGTGAAGTCAGCCAGGCCGGAGGGTAAAACCGCGGTTTCGCACCTTAAAGTTTGCCCGGAAGCCTCCCACCTCCGCTGAGTCTGATGGTCTCCCCGTTTACATATGGACACTCCAATATCCATCTAATGGTTTGCGCAAATTCCGGCGGCTGCCCGAATCGGCGGGGATATACGATACCCTCGGTTTCGAGACTCCGACGGGCCTTTGAGGAAGGTTAGCGGTCATGCTGCTCTCGAAAACCCCAGGCGCGACGGTTACAACGCGAATAGCGTGCCGAGATAGGTCGCGAGCGAGTGGTAGTGTCATCGAGCGCAACGCGCCTTTCGAGGCCGAATAGGCGGTCTGCCCCGGTTGCCCTTCAAACTGTATCGGATATTTTTTCGTCAGCAACACGGTAAGATTAGGACTAGGACTGACAGCAGCCGCACTAGCAACGAGCACGACGACGCCACGTTCGCCATCGGGACCATCCTCTGGTGCGACTTTTACCAGGTGGCGCAGCGCGAGTCGGGTGAGGTTGAATGTACCAGTGAGGTTTACAGCAATAGTGAAGTCCCACAGGTCGATGGGGTGGGGTTCGTTATGTGCATCAATGATCTTGGCTGCAGTCCCGACACCGGCACAGTTGATGACGCCACCCAAGGGTGCACCTGTTTCAGCGATCCACTTGATAGTCGCGTCGACCGCATGTTCAATCTGTTCCAGCACTGTTATGTCCGTCTCAAAAAATTTGATTTTTGAGGTCGGGAGATCCGCAGGAGGTGGAGAGCGGTCCACAATCGATATGTACGCATTTGCGGAGATGAGGTCGTGTACTGTCGCAAGGCCGAGTCCGGAAGACCTGTAACCATGGCAAAATGTGAATAGCACGCACAGAATGTTTGAAGGAGAAACCCTCTGCAACCATTGAAATTATAAACAGAAACTTTCTCTTTGGATAGTAAAGGGTTGCAGGGGCTCACAAAGTCCGTCTTTCTCCCACAAAATGGGCGAAAATGAAGAACGCACTAACCCACCACTGACAATGAACGTGCGTCCAGCAGGCTTCATTGCATAAAGCTCAAGAAAAGGATAAAAGGCAAGACGGTGACGAAGGTTTATTTGGAGGGCAAGAGAGACCGGAACGCAAAACGGACTCGGAAGTCCCGATTCCCGAAAATCACATGCAGGCTATTTGTTATCATTATTTCTTGAAGCCCTTGCTATGTAATGCCTTGTTAAATTTCAACGCCGACGCCCTTATTCAAGTTTTCTTCTCTCCATTTGTTTTCCATGCTCCCGTCCAGACTATTCCGCAACACGGGAATCCCGCCTGCTCTGCGAAGCCTCATCACCCCGCATCCGTCTCTCCCGGCCACAATTTCTGTCCAGCTCCGTCTCAGGCTCGGCGTCCGTCCCAGTTCTCTCATTGAATCGGCTCCGAGTCAGCGGTTAGCTCGCTACTCCACGGCAGCCCCAGCTTTATCAGGGCCTTCTCGGGACACGGCATCTGAGCTCGCGACGACCAGCTCACAGGCGCTGCCCGAGACGATTGTCCCGAAACTCTCCATGACATTTACTTGTACCGCAGACAATTGTGGCGAGCGCAGCACGCACGAGTTCTCCAGGCAGGCGTACGAGTCCGGGCTCGTACTCGTTCAGTGTCCCGGGTGCCATAATCGGTGCGAAACTATTGACTTGCCCTTTTTTGTTAGCAGTTTCTGACGGTCTCGTAGACATCTCATTGCAGATCATCTTGGGTGGTTCAAGGAGAGCACAGAGGAGGGAAAGCTGCGCACCATTGAGGACATACTGCGCGCGCGTGGCGAGAAAGTCACCCGGGGAACGCTGGGCAATGGCGGCGTCGTTGAATACGCCCCTGAATAACGAGGTGGAAGACTTCCAGAGCGAAGCCAGTCTTGCGCCCCCCACTTGGTTTGAACTGTATCAAATCCTACTACTACAACTGTATAATAGCAATCCCAACTCGCCTTATAATACCCTTTGTATTGCAGCCCTATAGACTTCTTGAATTAGAAAACGACTCGGCCAGAAATTTCGAATCTCCATAAAATGGGCAGTATGTACATTAGTTATGGCATTGATTTTGACTTCGCCTGTTTTCTGCGACGTGACTACCTGTTTACTAGTGACCAGAATTGGAAGCTTCGAATTTTGGGTTTGGGTATTCTAGCATGGGTTGAATACCGGGAAAACCAACCAACCATCATACGTCGAGCAAGAAATATCTAAATTATAGTACAATAGACCGCAGACCAGCCGGAGGCACGGTTGTGGCAAATTAAAGTACCAGATGAGTTGAACCTCCCATGTTGAACTTTTGGTTGAATTTTGATCAACCCGCTCAAAGAGGTTATACCTCTCGCCATTTATCAGCAGAAACCGGAGCAGTGACTGGCAGTCGAGTTCAAAAGTGTATACAGAATTAATGGAGCCAGAAACTCACACGAAAGCTTGATGTCAGTCCTATAAGCCACCATCGCCCAGCCCTCCTCGCGCATCCGCGCTACACGTCCCTTGTTCAATTTCCACCGAATCACGGGTGGGTCGACCGTCTCCAGCGCGGTGAGAACATAAAGCATCCCAGGCGCAGGGGAACGCGCGCCGTTCAGAATGAGTGGCAGCCGACCAACCAGCGCGTCGGCCGAGACGCTCGGCGATGGTTTGTACAGCAGCAGGCACACGACGGGGTCCTCTAGCGGCGGACTCCCCAGCATGGTCCCTATCCGTAGCGTCGACGCCTGCACTGTGGCTTCAAAAGTCCCGATTTCGGTGGGGAGCGAGGCGAAGTCGTCGGGCGTATGGACGAAGAACGGTATCGCGTGACGGCCCATCGCAAGGATGGTCTCGAACTCCGCCGTCCAGGGATCGAGGCGCACGGCGCGCACCGGGACGCGCCTGGGGATATCGGAGACGGGTATGGGCCATTTGTCGGCGTACGGCGCGATATCGGTGACGAGACTCCCGGAAAGCACGGTCTGCAGGAATTCGCTCAGCCAGTGCGCGGGGTACCCTACGCTGTGGAGGTGCAGGAGGAGCCCCATGAAGGCAACGAGGTTGTGTGGGAGCCGCGCGCGGAATTGGCTTGGCGGTGAGGAGCTGGGGATCATGGTGTAGAGCAGCACCCGCGTCAACCAGGTGATCAGTTCGGGGCGCGAGACCAGATTGGTCAAAGGAACAGGTAAATCTTCCTTTCTCAAGATGACGAGCTCTTGCATGGCTTGTAAGCGGGTGAATCGGCAACCAAGGTATCTCGGAACTTCAGCAGATTTTAGTAGCGTATAGCTGTGAGATATTCAGATGAGAAGTAATCACGTCGAGGATTCAAAGAAACTTACGTATGAATAAACTCTTCATCGTTGGTCCAAATTCCGGAGTTCAAAAAGCAATTCGAAGATACCTCCTCGATTACTGGAAGCGCGTAGATAATGGTATTGAGGGTCCCATGAGTGTAATCTCTGACGAACCAGTCGTTAGAAATTCAACCAATAGATAAGCAGAAACTGCGTACGGGACATTACTCAGGTGCCCTCGCTTGTATTTCCGAGGAAAGTCGGTGGGTCGCGTGGAATCACATTCAAATCGCATTTTCAACAGCTCTTCCGTCAGTTCGCCACAGATAAATTCCAATTTCACTTGATCTTTGAGAGAGGACAATGCCTCCGCAACCTTCTCGAACAAATCGATAAAATTTCCCAACGCAGGGGCTTCGGGCATATCAGTGTCGGTAGTGGAATTGATACCAAATCGCTGGTTGAAAAGATCGATATATCCTGGAGCGTCGAAAGGATCGAGGTCGAGATATGGAATGCCTGGGTTAGCGGGGTCCTAAGAACAAAATTTAGAACGAAAAGCAAGTAGCTTTGGTCACTTACGAAGAGCGTCGGATTGGGCTTCCAAGATTGATTAATATGTGCTCGAATCTGGAACGATCTGTGAGCAAAGTCATCATATCTACTCTGGCCACTTGCCTTGGAAAATTGCTTCGGAGAAGGGCGGGAGGCTTGACTCAATGACGAGAAGAGTTCCATACCAACATGTCTCGACCACAACTCCGGGTGCGGAACAAATATCTTAACCTGGTCATACCAAATCCGCTCAAATGTCATGTTTCCGCTGTTGTTTATAGCAGTTTCGAGCATCTAGATTCCGAAAATGTAAGAATCTCATGGCAAAAACAAGAGTACTAGTACTTGCCGTTTTCATAACCTCTTTGCCGCGGATATTGTACTCTCTTTTCTCTTCTGCAGACGCATTCGGGCCAGGGGGGGCGAGTCCCATGGAACGCAACTGTGTGCTATTCATCAATTTCATCGTGTCCATTACTTCTTGCCGATGCATGGCAATCCTTGCTTCAGCGCTTGCTCGAAATTCATCGGAAATATTGGGCAGGTCGACGAGATCAAGAACCGATGCAGGAGATGTTGCAGTATGAGCTTGGAGGATGTCCCGAGTGCTGAATTTGGGTGAAACGGAAGACCAGAAGTCGAGTACCGAGATGATTTTTCCAGTGGCCGCAGAGTTGACGTGAATCCAAGAGGGAATCCCTGAACCATCACCTTTGGCAAGGGACAACTTGAGTTCGTCCATCACCTTTTCAAGTCTGCAATTGAGGCATAGGCATAGTGTATCGATCACGACCAACGGACGATGCCCACCTGCTGTAGCAATATTCCGGCATTGCGACTCCAGAAAAAGTATAGAACATGGCCGATAAAATTTCCGCCCTTGCAACCCAGCTCTCAGCTGGCGTATCCATCAGTTGATCCAGAAGTAAGAGGATACAGAGATCTCGAGCAATCGCCGCTGGATGGATGTCAAGAAGCGTTATATGCACCCGGAATAATCCCTGTCGCTTCTTGTCCAACTTTTGGTGGGCACGATGCAATCCAACCAAAGTGCTGTAAACGTGACGCGCTAAGGTGCAGTTTCAGCAGCAAGCTACAATCAAATGAAATTTATTACCATCTCCGGCGCCTCCAATAAGAAACGAAAGGCGAGAGATGTCCTGGTCAGGCATACTCTGGATGTTCAGCGGTGCTTCGTGACCAGGGCCCCAATCATCGATAAAAGACATTAATGCATCTTGGCCGATCTAAGTATATCTACGTTGGATTCATTAGATCGGAATAAAGGCTTGGAAACTGACGTTGAAATATTCCAAGATCGGTTTTCTGGTTAAGCATTCAGCATATATATTGCTCCGAAACATAGACCGGCGTACACGCTGTTTCTGAACATAGGAAGAGACGCAAACCGCGCACGGGCTGACATGACCATCTCCTCCCGGTTTCTGGCTTCACCCGCAAGACGATCCCAGTCGACCCATAGGCGTCCCAGTTCAGGCTTTCCAGCAGACAAAAGCTTGAGTTCCCGAATCGTGAGGCCAATGTCGTGGAGTAGGTTTTGCGACATTGAGCCTCCTTGTAAACCATGGCTGAGGGCTTTCACTAGACGTCCAGATAATCTTAATCCAAGGCTGGGATTGGTTTCTTTTAATGATTTTGATCCATCAAGGTGGCACCAGCGATCGATAGACATTACGCATGAAAGGTAGTCGCCCTCTTCAAAAAGAGATGCGCTTAGGTTAGAGGGGTATACCGGATTGGAGGGGCACAACTCTTCCGCTTTGGCGTAACATTTGGAAGCCCTTTCAAAAATCGTCTCAGTTTAGCATGGGGAAAAACTTCTTCATTCGACGGAACCACTTACTCTGCTACCTTTCCAGACTTGAAAAAAATGTTTCCTCGATTCTTGAATTCATCGGCAGTGGTTGCCGTCAGTTCAGCCTCAAGTTGAGCCTGCGACATGGACGTTAGAACAAAGAGAGTTTGTCGTTGTTGAGATCACCCTGATTTGCCAAGCAACGCGCCACGCGCCACTTTTGATCTTGCACCTGACCGCGACCACCGCCAACGCAAGAAAATTCTGCTCGACTGACGGAGCGCTGTCATATAATGGACATTACAACGACACGCGAGTTCCCACCTCTGTATACTGCAACGGGGGATGCCCGTAAAGACCGGCTTCAGTTCTTCCACTTGATTGAAAAACTGAAGGTGACGGGATCGATTCGCAAGATGTTCTCAATTTTTGACAGCGCCTTTCTTCAGACCCAAAAGCGAACAGGATGGGTGGACAATAAAGTGGGCTACGAATAAGCTCGATTTTCCTCTGATGCTGATTTGAGAAAGATCCCCAATCCAGAGAGGTTGGCTACCTTCATTGGACCATTACATCGACTCACATTGACGGTCCAGTATATCAGACCACATGTATAGGATGGCCGTGCTGGCGATGTGTTCTTCTGACCAGAAGCTCGACATCTCAAAGTGAGCGCCTTGCACCTCTATCATTCACCGGTACTGAGCGCGCCGAGATGTGTAATGATGTGCTTGGTACACGACCTTGCTGAAGCGCATGGTAAGCTAGTTTTATATTGCGTCGTATACTGAATTGAACCTTCAAACAGTTGGCGACATTGCGCCTCGGGAGGGGATAACATCAACCGAGAAACGACGGCGTGAGCAGGTCTGTTCATACTATGTTCCGCATTTACAACTTGAACGGGAATACAGGAGGTCATGCACAACATAGTGCATGATATGTTGCATAATAGCCCTGCCGCGCAGCAAATAGAGGCGCTGTGGAAGGTCGGAAACTGATATCTATTCCGAAGGGCGTTAGATTTGACCTGTGTTGACGTAGGAATATGAGGAACGTCAAACACCCGAAGCACGTTTTGTCAAGGGTAAATATTATTCCGAGCTGTCCGTGACCCGATTAATATGATCTATGTAGACCTAGACCGTTTTGAAATGGCATCGCAAGGTAAGTACATTCTCCTAGGGATAAACGTCACTCAATATATAGCTATAGCTTTCGAATACGAACGGGACCATGACGCGTCTCTACAGCCATTCTTCGACAGCAGCTTGCCGAATCTGCATCATCCGGAGGTGCAAGAATGGGGTAGAGATTTATCAGAAGAACGCGTACTACTACAGAGTTCCCGTAATCCCAGTTAGAAAGCGAATTTGTCCGAAGCTACATACGTACAATTTTATTTTATTTTTGCTTTCCTACCCATCGTCCAATCAGTGGTGGAACAGACGGAGGGTCGTGTGGGCGAACACGATCCCATGCTCGTCGGCCGCCTTGATACACTCGGCATCCATAACGCTCCCACTAGGTGCGGCCAGATACCGCACCCCACTCTTGCGCGCGCGGTGCACGTTGTCCGCAAATGGGAAGAACGCGTCACTGGAACAAGCCACGCCATCCAACTGCGCCGCCCATTCCGCCTTCTCTTTCGCACTGAGTGGCTCGACCGTACCCTCGAACATGCTCTCCCATTGGGCTTTTTCACCGCCCTCCAGTACCTCCCCGCCGACGAACAGGTCAATCGCATTCGCCTTCTCAGCGCGCTTGACACCCTTTTTGAACGGCAGCGCGAGGACGCGCGGGTGGTGCCGCAGCCACCAGATATCGGCCTTGCTGCCTGCAAGGCGCGTGCAATGAATGCGGGATTGCTGCCCAGCGCCGAGGCCGATGAGTGCGCCGTGTTTGGCGTACGCGACGCTGTTAGACTGCGTATATTTGAGTGCAAGTGTCGCAAGTATGAGATCCGTGAGTGCGTCCGCGGGAAGCTGGGCGGGGTCAGTGCGGGAAGAACGATCAGGGTCAGACGCACCTCCGCGCTCTTGGTCACGATGTTGCTAAAGAGGGCGGCATCGATCTTCGCGTTGTTCCTGCGCTGCTGGAGATGCACACCATACACCTGTTTGGTTTCAATCTCGCCCGGTGTGTATGCAGGGTCAATCTGGGACAGTCTTAGCAAAGGCCGAGTATTTTTGGAAACGGGTACCTCAAGAACGCAATACTTTCCGCCCTTCTTTTTGGAAAGAACGTCGAGGGCCTCGGGAGAATATCCCGGGGCAATTATCCCATCCGATACCTCTCGTGAGATAATTTTCGCCGTCGCTAGATCGCAAGGAGCCGATAATCCGATAAAGTCGCCGAAAGACGACATGCGATCTGCACCTCGTGCACGCGCATAGGCGCAGGCGAGGGGAGTAAGAGGCTCTTTGAGGTCATCAACACCATAGACCTTTTTCTCCGTCTCATCAAGCTCGATCCCCACAGCCGCCCCAGCAGGGGAGACGTGCTTAAACGATGCGGCAGCGGGTAGGCCAAGTGCTTCTTGAAGCTCCTTGACGAGTGCATACGAGTTGAGGGCATCAAGAAGATTGATATATCCCGGGGAGCCGCAGAGTACTGTAGCAATGAATTGGATGGGAAGAATATGAGAATATTCGGTAATGACTAGCCTTTGAAAGGTAATTCGCCCTGCGTGACAAAGGCCTGCGCAGGCTTCTGGTGTGGGTTTGCGCCGTATCGCAGAGCAATCCGCTGTACGGCGCTGGCGAGTTTGTCCTTGGGCAAATCAGCCGACGCGTACTGTTCCCTAAAGTAGCCGCTGATCGCTTCGTCATATTGGGCCGTCATCTCAAACGCCTTCAAGGCAAGTTTACTGCGAAGGTTTTGGCCGACGTCGCCCCCACCTGCTTTCCATGCTTGGAGGAATTCTGTGTAGTCGGCAGGATCTGAAATTACAGAGACCCGGGCGTGATTCTTGGCTGCAGCACGCAGAAGAGTCACACCTCCGATGTCGATTTCCTCGACTGCATCAGCGAGTGTGCAGTTTGGCTGGGAGATCGTTGAAGTGAAAGGGTAAAGATTACAGACGACGATCGAGATGGGCGAAATGCCTTGAGAAACAAGGTCCTGTTCGTCTGAGGGAATCGAACGCGCAAGAATACCGCCGTGGACAGCCGGGTGAAGAGTTTTGACCCGTCCGCCGAGCATCTCGGGCGCCTTCGTGATATCCGAAACATCTCTGAAGGAAATGAGAGAAAGTTCGTTGCGCCTCGTACTTTAGATGCGCACTCGATGGGGATTCCAGCATCTCTAATCTTTTTGGCAGTCCCTCCCGATCCGAGCAGTCGAACACCAGCAGAGTTTAGACCTTTTGCGAAATCGAGAAGATCCGTCTTGTCGTAGACAGACAACAATGCTTAGTTTGCGTAAATCGCAGAAACTGGTCAGAACACCGTGAATCATGGCTCACCAATCGCTTGGCTCATCGCAGTAAATCAAGAGGTATGGCAAACGTCAAGGCGTGCAACTTGTCGAATTCGGAATAGATTGAAAAAAAATTCGACAGAGAGGACTCCCTAAACGGGAATCGCGACAACGTGACCATGTTTACGTTTGCTTGCCATTTAGGGGTTTCCAGCCACAGCCCCATTGCCTGACTTCAAACAGCGGAGTGCCCGAGCGCACATGGAGGTCTTGACGACAATTCCGTCCTAGTCGGAGAAGGTCAAAGTTTGAACTTGGCTGAACTTGTAGGGGTCTAGACTCTGATGGTTGAGTGTCTCGACCTTGGTCTCGACTCGCACTGGCAAAGTTTCCGCTTCCCCACAGGATCCTCAACGGTAACATGGCCCTTTGTTGGTGAATCTGAACGGTAACCTACTCAATGCAACCCGGCCTGTTGCGGCCACCTCTTCCCTGTCAACTGTGGTACTTCATCCTGGACAACGCAGCCGAGTTCAATAGGCCATGGAGACGACTCGGAATCTCGGATGATTCGGCGAAACAGCGTTATGCAACACCCTTCTCCTATTTCAAAGAACCTATAGAACAAGTCAATTATTTATGCTTTCAATTCCAGCGTATTTATACCACTTTCGACTTTGCGTCAACGGATCAATCAAGGACCTGGCTGATGCACACATGAACTTTGCATGAACTTTATCAGCCACAGTGACTAGTATTCATGCACATACCGAGTACCACAGTGTAGCTTCCTCCATATCTTCGTCTTCGCCACCAGTGTCCCGTACACCCCACAACTATACTAAACGCAATACCGAGTCGGAGTGGCTGACCTCTTGTACTTACTCAAATCCAGTTCCATCCACACAGCACCCTTGAACCCTCCCAACACACCAGGTACCGGGAACAGGTCACCGCCATCGCAAATGAACCATCAAGCAGCTCCCCCTATTGCTGCCTCGTTCACCGCACCAAGGCAATTCGATACCCACTTTCAAAAAAAAAAAAAGAAAGGAAGAAGAACGATATCTTCATACCCTGTCCACGAATAGGGGACCAACTTTGTAAATCAATCCACAGAATAGTTCCAAAATGCGGCAAAAACCTAACATCACACTCTCTTCCGACGGGAGCATACCATACTCAACAACGTACCTCAGAAATGACTTCTGGGGCGGTTCATATGCCTTCCATCAAAGAGGTGCGTTCCTCCCTTGTGTTTATGCCAGCGTGCTAAATAGTACGCATGCCTCGCAACTTCAAAAAAGACTTTAGCTTATAACGTCTCCGGTTAGGTTGAACATATCACGTGTCTAATTATTCTGGCACTTAAGTTGAAGTTAAACCGGGTATACCGCCCTTAGGAATTCTGCCGTTTCCTGAACAACACCTTCGCCGACGCATGCGGCAAACACGCAGACGCAACATACTGATTGGCCGGTCGGCCCTCATTGTTCGGAAGCTTGATGTCGTAGTTGAGCACAATGTGCGCGACGATCGCCTTGAGCTCCTTCATGATTTTTGATAGATCAGAAACGATAAAACATCTAGCCAAGAGAGCACCCACTATCACGGCCATATGCCGTCCCGGACACGAGTGCACCCCGTGCCCAAACGCGAGATAGTCGAGGCTGGTTGTGACGGCCTGATACTTTGCGGCACCGGTCTCTTCCGCCTGGCGCAGCTTGTCGAAGCGGAAGCCGTCGAAGACGTGCGGGTTGCTGTACAGCTCTACATATGGGAAGGGTGAGTGTCCTGGCCGTCGGGGGGAAAAAAATCAAAGACCAGGATCGTGGTGCAGACTCCACGTCGTTGCGTGCAGGTAGGTGCCATTCGGGAGGGTCGTCCCGTCGGAAAACGTGAACCCCCCTGGCTTAACGACCTTGCGGCCGAGCGATTCTGCGGTGTGATTGAGAACTGATGGAAAATGGTTGATAATTTTTAGATGAATACGCACGCGTCCCGATGCCATGAACCCTCTGCGACTCGCGCAGGAAGCTATCAATTTTGTGCATTTTGCCGATGGAGGCCTTCGTCCATCCTTCCTCGTTGACAATGGCCTCAACTTCCTGGCGCAATGGCTGAAGATAGGATGGATTTGCAGCTAAATCAAACAGTAGATGCACGAAAGTCTGTATAAAGTTAATAACATGAACACTGGTCCGTGAAATAATGAAGCGAACGCACATCGGTTGAAGTCCGAATGGCGGCGAAGTTGACAAAAATGACGCGCTGCACGAGCGCGGTAAGAGAAAGCTCGTCGCCTTGAGCGGAGTCCATCAGCCAGGAAATCAGGTCGTTCTACGCCGAGTTTGTTGAATTTCCATAAATTGAGCAGCAAGAAAAAAACTGTACCGGCTTTCCCGGCCAATCTTTGCCAAGCTCTTCCATTTTCCTCAGTCTCTCGGCAACGAGCGGGGTGAGATGTTTGTCGGCACGTCGCATGTTGCTGTTTAAAGACGAGATAAAGGGTCCAAATGTCCTGCGGCCGATGTAAATAAGAAATGGATGGAGATGCGGATCGCCTACGGTCGCAAGAAGGCAGGCAAAAAGTTGATCAACTGTGCTTTCACGACGACGTCCATCGCCACCTGGTTCACGAGGGCGAGGTAATCCGGGTCCCGGCCTAAACAAATGTTCAAATCTTATTCGTTGAAAGACACTGGGCAGCTGACATAGTGGAAGGCCGACAAAGAAGCGGTTCGAGGTTCTGCATATCACTTGCAACATTGTGTCGTATGCAGGGACCGCCAGCCATTCTGGCGGTGTGAGAGTTCAAGAATGAAATTTAGAACGAAGTCAGGTACCTTCTCCTTGCAGGGGAATAAGGTTGGCGAATGAGCAGACTATTTCGTCTCGCACGTCCGGGAAGCGGTGTCCCACATTTCTGGTCAATGAGGTACGGATGACGGCAGGGTGGTAGGGATCTCGCTCGCACCCGCGGCCAAGGGTATAGCGCGTTCGAAGAAACTGCGCCGAAATAATAATAAAAACACTTGCCCTAGAACTTGCTCCACGAGACACATACCTCATTCGTGGACTGGTGGAACGATAGATCGTCCTCGCGCGCATTGGCGACATCCTCTATGAGCTGCTTGCCGCTCACAAGAACACTCCATCTGGTACACTATTCGGCTTTCTCATGCAAAGAAAATCCACAGAACATACCGGTCGACAACTGGGACACGAAACATGGAGGACGGGTATTTTTCGTATCCCTCCTGGAACATCTCCTTCGCGTGGAACACATAGCGAAAGGCGCCAATATAAGACGAAATACTGCCTGAGAGCCCAACTGTTGGGAGGAAGTCGAGCTATATGTACCACGGTTAATACCGGTTGTCAGCCTATAATTTAGGGCGTACTGTCGGCCCAGAGTAGGCGTTGCGGACGAGGAGGTAGAGCGCACCGACACCGATGAGCCCCACCGCCACGATGAGGTCTGAATTGTCCATGCGAGGTGGCGGGCAAGGTACAGATCTGCTGGTTGGTGATCGCTACATGCGCCCATTGCGACTCATTGCAAATTAACCAGGATCCCATCATGATGACCACCGCGCCAGTCCGAGTTGGGACAACGTCCGCCACGTACGAGATTTTCAGAGTTTAGTTGAATGGAGTAGGACGCGTTGAACTTGCGTTAGTTGAACGTGGTTGAAAGGAGAAGCATTTACGGTAATTTAATTTTACGCCAAATTGGTCGCCAACTTCCCAATTCGGGAAGGCGCCTGATGGCGCTTAGTGGCGCATCTTTTGTGGCAATTCTTCCATGTCCGCCACCTTGCCACAAATTCTAGGCCTTTCACTGCATCCGTCTTTTACACTCGTGTTTCGACTTGCTGATATCTCTTACCCGGCGTTGACGGAGAGTTTGGATGGATCCCTCCGGCTCGCGGTGTTTCCGAGTCCGCTTCTGCTCGAATGTTCCTAACGCTGCTCTCACCGAGGTGGGACATTGTCGGACTTCGAAAATACGGACAGCTGGAATCGCCGACTGACGGCGCCGGTGACAGTTGGATCGATGCATATGGCTGCCAGTGTTGAATGTTGAATGTTGAACCCAAAGGTCCCAAACCTTGTCCTCGATCGCGGGGCAGTCCCTAATACTAACGCGGGCCTACTCGGATACCGTTTTTTGGCTACCCGCAGGGTAATCGAATTTTATTCGTCGGCTCGGGTCCATGTGGTAACCTAAAATATTTTCTTCATCAGCGGCCATTCAACTGGTGCCATAAGATCTGAGATGACAGGTTGGAGAGGTATCTAAATATCAAAGGTTTACTACAGCAATATGTACAAGGCTTGCAGAAATTGACTCGTGTGTGCAACTCGTGTGTCCCATTGCATGAGAATCTCAGATGGTAGCATTTGCGCTCGAATCTATCTTTTCGGTGTTCGTACTATACGGTGTATACCTTGATGACCGTGGCACCCCAAAAAGTCTGTGGTGGCAGTGCACGGAGACAGTGCACGGAGATACGGACCGAACTTCGACTTCTATTTCCGAAGAGCATCCTTAGCGTCAGCGACACCGGAGTGCACTAAACGCACATCCACTGGCTCGTGAATCGCCTGCAGAACGCGGATCCCCTTTTCAACCCGTACACTACCCCGCCTTACGTTCAGGTCCACTCTTCGTCCTTGTGAGGCTGACTGACTATTTACTACGTTGCGTTAATTTTAAAGTTTCATAGTTTGCTCTTGCTCTCTTCCCTCCATCTACTTACTTCCACCAACTCGGCGACCTCCCTGCGTCGTGTCGACCATAACTGTGGTAAGTCTGCGCCGCTGCGCCGCTGCGGACGCCCGGAACTAGGATGGATCGCAGTCCACTTATCCGCTGCGACGGTCCGAAAGTCCAGCCATTTGAGCCTGCAGGACGCCTCGTTCGTCTAGCATCATGCTGTCGATGCCACGTCCGTCCGGGGGGTGATAATGCGTTGTGTCCACGCGACCCCGTCCCGTCATGTTTCCAGTCTGCTCGGATCATTCTCACATTCCTGTTCGCCGTCTATAGGTTCCAAGTGCAATTGAGACTTGCCTTTCGCGCGCTACTTCCGTGCGTCCTTCTTGCAGCTTCCTCTGTACTGTATATCGCGGCCATGTCGGATCATACTCATGCAGAATTGTATAGATATCACTAATTGTCCGACATTCCAATTGTTACCATCCAGAATCGCGTACGTTATTTTTATTCTGTTACAGGCCGTAGGAGCACCGAACTGCACATATTGCCTGCAGAAAATGACCATGTTTGCGCTCCACGGCATTCAGGATTGGTCCATTGATTTACTCACATTTGTCTTCGTTATTCTAGGAGTAAACAAGTTAAAGGGATCTTTCCAGCTATAAAAACCATTCCTTTTGGGGTTTGGCCCAGAACTCGTGTCGTGATTCACGCTTTGCACTTGCCTCTTCATTCTTGTGGTCATCTCAGTGACACCCATTTTGGGGCCCATTCCTGCGTTAGCCGTGTCAATCACTAGTACGGCGCCGACTCTGATACGTTCGGTCTGCCCTCTCTTTTGACTGAACTCCGTGCACTTTCGTCGGGCCAATGGCGTCCGATGGACGATACATGTATTACGAATATCCTTACGGTGCCCAGCCGTCCTACGAGCCCCAACGACCCATACGGTCTGATTCGGGATCCTCCTCGTCCCAACCGCCCCATTCTCCCGTTCAGCAACACCAACACCACTCCTCTCAGCAGCAATTTAGTAATCACAGTCATAATCGACCACATCCTTCTTATCCAACCCCCCAGCAGCAGCAGCAGCAGCAGTATGCCCCTGGACCGGCTTATATGTCGCCAGCAGCCGCGACGCCTCCCCAGCAATGGACACAGAGCTCTTGGGGCCCGCAGTCTTACGCGCCACCTCCCCCGCCGCCGGACACGCAGCAGTATAATACCGTGCCGCCCCCACCCGTCCGCCCGGCGTCAAATGAACACCAACAAAGGGTATGGAATCATCCGTCGTATGCCCCGCCCCCGCCGCCACCACCACTCGAATATTCCTCTCCTCCCACGCGGCCGCGGTCTGACGAGCCTCCACAGAGGACTTACGCACCCCCGCCGGTTCCGCCGCCGGATTCACCTAATCCTCGTCAAAGCCACGGCCACGGCCATCCACCCCCGATGCGCCCGTCATACCAGCAGCCGCAGTCGCAATCGCACCACCACCCCCATCCGCATCCAAGTCCGCCTCAGCCTCAGCCTGTGAGCCAGAGAGGCGGGCGGCGCAGGGACTCGACACCAGCGCCGGCGCCCGCCCCTGTGGTCGTGGCTCAACCCACGCCCGAACCTGTCGCATACCCACCTTACTCTCCTCCAGCAACTAATTCGATCGATTTTCACAAGGCGAGTATTTTGCATTTGATACATACGCTGCTAATGCCCTTCCCTGCCAGCTGGTGAACTCGTACCACATGATTCTAGAGGCGGGAAAGACGCTGTCTGCTCCGCGTGCCACCGACGGCGCCATGGATCGCATGCTGGAGAATGCCTTCTACGCGGCGCAGGTGCTGGACGGTGCAAGTGCGAGTTCTAGTACCTCGCACGCGACCCAGCACCCAAGCCGCCCAACGGTGGTGCATGCATCGCCCGTAACGGTGCAGCAGGCGCCATCCATCCAGCAACACCCGCATCCGCTGCAGCGTATCCACTCTGCTTCTTCGGGCTCCGACACTTCGCGCGCTCCCAACTACTCCCAGCCAGCCGCACGTTCGCCGCCCAGATCAAGCGCCAGCGCAATCCCCCGAGTAAAGGAAATTTCACCCCGGGAAGCCAAAACGAAGATTAAAATCAATTCGCCAGTGAACGGCAAGCCCTCCTCCGGGCTTCCTGGGCGCTCACTTGGTGGCGGCTCTGATGGAGCCCTGGTATCGTCGCCTTCGAAACCAAAGGTACTTGGACTAGCGCGTGGCTGCTTCTCTTCTTTTTGCTATCAGGCTCATTTTGGCTTTCTAGTTCCAGAAGTTGGAAGATTCCGGACACGCTCCCGCGGTCACCGACGCACCGGGAGCTGGCCGCGCGCAGGATGCACACACGGCGGCACGCAGAAATGCCTCGGATGCGGCGCGACCTCGACGCCAGAATGGCGAAGGGGCCCTTTAGGTGAGGACATTGCGATCGCTGTTACACAATCGGTACTCACGCAATTGTATCCCGGCCAGGTCCGCGCACCTTGTGTAATGCTTGTGGGCTCGTTTACGCGAAGCTTGTGCGTTTCCCGGCATTTATCCTTTTTGCGCAACGGTTTTTCTCACATACGGCGTATTTTTACGAATTATTCAGGTCAAGAAACGACTGCGCGAGGATGCCCGAGTGGGGGGTAGCACCCGCGCAGCCAATAGTTTTGGTGGCCGGACCACCGGACAGAGTCACAAGGAGGAGTCCCCGGACCCTGAAAGCGACGAGGACGACGAGGAGCAGCCGTACGACCACCACATATGCCGGGGAGGTGATGGAGAGGACTTTGAGAGCGGGGTTCCCTGGTTGATGTTATGATGCATGCACCCTTGCCGAGTATGATGATCATGAGAAGCAGAACTTTTGTCTGGTGAGCCCCGGTTTTGTGTCCCTTCAACTCGAGTCGTGTTTTTTGGGGTGCATTTTAAACCCGTCGGCACAGCCCATGGAGATTTTTCCCGTAGTGAGATCATGTTTTTTGGGTCGGGTGTCTGATCTTCTTTCACGCCTGCCTTATTCATGCCCTTCTTTATTACTCATCCTCCTATAACAATCGGATTCTTATCCTCAAGCCTCTGGAACGACTGTACTGATTACTGGCTTTTTTTCTTCTAGTTTTATAACCGAGCTTAAATTTGGCGATTGGATGCCAGCCCTCCGCGGACTCTAGGGATTGGGCATTCGCCGGTGATACGGTTACAGGCAGGCACTGCCTGTAACCTCAGGATGCAGGGTTATCCCCTTTTCGTGTTCCTTTCAGGACATGACTGTCACCTTCGATCCTCGAGGTCCTCGACCTGTCACTGTGGGCGCGACCCGAGCTCAGTGTCCATTATTTAATTGATAACATCAGGCACTGCCGACAGGGGACGCGGCTTATGTGGCTTGCGGATGCTATTATATCTTGCACAATGCTGGCTCGTGTTCGGATACTAGGGAATATTAACGAATATGACCGAAAAACACGCCATTTTCGTTCGAATCATCACGTTCATGCATAGTCACCATATTTTGTCAGTATGTACACAGTAGAACTTTGTTTCTAGCCAGGAAAGGCTACCGCACGGCTAATGGCCAGATTTCCAATTTCCCCATGCTTCTGACTGGAAAAGGACATTGTCTATATTCGTAGCCGCACAATGCTTCTTCAAACTCAGCGAACATTAATTTGATGGGTAGAGAAGGTGATGCTACTGCGCCGCCACTATCTAATCTGGTTGACAAGGAAAAGCCGGAAGCGAAGGGAATAATGATTAATATAAGTACATTGCGCTGAAACTCAGACATAAAAAATTACAATCTAAAATAAACATAGCCCGAACAGAAGAAATGCACGCCACGACGAACGTTTCATCTGCCAGGCAGTCCAGGCTGGCCTTTGCCGCCACCCCCAACAGGCACCTGATGGTGCTGGAGCGGATGCTGTTGCCCGCCAGGCATAATAGGTTGCATGGGCATCGACATCTGCATCCCCGGGCCGTGGCCATTCGCCCCAGCCATCCCGCCCCGCCCGGGGACCATCATAGGCCATGCATTAACGGGGTATCCGTTCGGCATGCGCCCCGACTGCACGAAGACGTTCGGATAGTACATCTGATACTGCTGCTGCGTAACCTGCTGTTGCGGCGGAGCCTGTGGCTGTGGTTGGGGCATGGGCATTGGTTGACCGCCCTCAACGGCAGCCGGCGGCGCGGTGTTTCCCGCGGGTGCTGGGGATGGAGAGGCGCGAGCGAGATGCGCGGGGAGCGCTTGTGGCGGACGAGGCGAACCGACATTGCCGTTGGCGGCGTTGGCTCGAAGATGAGATGGTGTGTGATACGAAAAGTTCAGCTGTGATGTGGGATGGGGATGTGTAGTCATCTGTGGATTTTGGGGTTGGGTCTGGGCCTGATTTGCCGGCGAGCGCGTAGCGATTCGCTGGTTAGGCGCCAGAGGACTCCCACGGGACGCGGCCATTACCGCAGCAATATTAGTTTGAGCACTGTTCATCGCAGGTCTCGGCGTCGAGCGCCCATTCTGTTGTTGCTGCGATGGCTGCTGCTGCTGCTGCTGTTGTTGCTGATGTTGCTGCTGCTGTTGTTGCTGCACCAAACGCTGCTGCATCATAAGTTGCTGCTGAGCATAATACATCTGTGCCTGTGCTGTCTGCGCGTTTGCCGTTTGTTGGGGAGAAGGTTGAGCTCCCTTGGTGTTGGGATGGAGAGCTTTCGGTTGGCCATTGGTGTTTCGACCAGGTGGTGGCTGGTTAAGGAATTGCGCGTTTGGTATTGGGGGCTGGAAAGTAGGGACGGCGGATGGTGGACGGGTCTGAGGATTCGGATGTGCTTGTACAGGAGGAGGGGGTTGTGATTGTGGCGGAGGAGCGGAGGATGGCGACGGAGCGTATTGGTGTTGGAGGGGAGTGGGTGCGCGTTTCGAATCCGTGGAAGAGGGCACATTTTGCGGGTTTGCAAACGTGTGCGTAGGAGACGGCGTCTGAGTTGCACTCGTGTGCGTAGAGCCATTTGAGAATATCGTTTTGGGAGTGCCAGGTCTGTTCTGCTTCTTCAGTTTCTCGACCGAAGCAGAAGCGTATGCTCCCATGCTCGATTGAGCCACGGGCTCTGGAGCCGCTGGCGCAGAGGGAGTAGGTGGTTTGGTTTCTCGAGGCTGGCGTGTTCGCTGGATTGCCTCGAGTATCCTGTAGCTGTGCGACGGGTTAGCTTGAGCGGGAGGAAAGAGGTGACGTATTCATACTTCTGGTTATGAGTTCGGCCAGGCCGCGGCGTCATGAACTGCATGATCTTGGTCCGGCGAGCCTTTTCGATTTCATCTTCTTCGGGATCCATTGCGGCTGCTTTCCGCTTTAGGGAAATCGGTACAGTCGGAGTCGATACTCTCAGAACGTGATTGGCGACACGCGTGAGGTGTGGATCCGGAGCGAGGCACAGTGGCGGAGTCGTCGCGAGCTGTTCGATATTGAAAAGGATGCAAAGGAGCGCGAAAAATCGCGACCCACCAAAAGTCGCGCTTCCACCTCCAACGCGTCTCGGTCAGTCCATTTACTCCCGTTTTTCCGATTCAAGGAGCAAATGTCAGCGAAGAGAGTCTCTCCGTTCGGATGCAGGACGACCCGGGTCTTCTCAGGTTTATCCAGCGAGGCTTCCTTGTTCCGCTGTTGAGGCCGATAGTCCAAAAGCTCGACAATCATACACCCTGTTACTCCGACGATTAATATTGTTCATATAAATCAATGGGACACACGGACCATCGTAGAATGGAACTTTGACGGCGTCGAAGAGGTCCAGAAAGTCTACTGGTATTCGGTGTGCGCGAATATCATCCAGGAGACACTTTATGCAAAATAAGGGATCGAAACGACTGCAGCAAGAACCATACCGATATCTGAGTGTTGTATAGAAATTTGGTGGAAACATTGTTCAATGTCCAATGTTCTGGATGTAAATGCACGGAGAACGAGGGAGGTTGCGATGCATTCTTCTCTAGTAGGTCCTGCCGAAGGATTGAGCCCAAAATGCATTCAAGAGGTAGCCAAATGCACTTACCTCGGCATGGCGCGTCCTGTTATAACTCACCATCGGAACATGCACCCTAGCCACTGAGACAGGAAAGCAGCAGGTAAATGGTGGCGGTGTGGGGTGTAATGCAAGCGATTGTCGTCACGTGCTGAGGATGCGGTCCCGCCGTCCCGGACTTGCGGCCGCTAAGTTCGGTGGCATACGACCTAGGTTTATTCGCACTCTGACCTGTCCAGTGTCATGTCCTACCTCACCCTAACACCCCCCAAATCAACACCAATAACTGCATGATTTCTGTGTCTTTTGCGGAACGGATTCAATTCTCCGAACTCTTTTTTGGGCGTTCGACGGATTCTCGTTCTATACGATGAGCAATACCATCCTGGGCTGAACTTATACGCTGGGCCATAAACTGGTTAGCTGCATGGCGGGAAACAAAACATTCTACGGCGACCGACAAGCCGGGGAATGGTTTACATCAATTGTAGCAAGTCCTAAACTCCAGTCGAGCTTGGTCGTCGCTAACATTCCGGTGGTGCGCTTTTCCATTCAATTCTCCGTGGTTTCTGAACATAGGTCGTAGATATTGTCGGCAAAACAGGCCAAGCTCAGACTAGCCAGATGACGCCCTGCAGCAGCTGGTTTATCGACGCGCAACCACCAGACAAGGTGGATCTGCAGACGATAGAAGAAAGCGATATCGAATTTTTGTACCCCAAAACTACCAAGGATTCCTGGAACCAGAATGACTTGGCGGACCGTCGTAGACAAAGCGTTCGCCCACAAACGCTGTGGGGTCATCGTTAATCGACCTTCGTATTCCTACTTGTATCATATAATATATATAATATATGTAATTTCGTGAAAAGAATCGTGGATGGAATTCATGTGTTTATATAGCTGGATCTTGTGCAGTATCCGCATCCGCAGCTGTTGTGAATGATCCCGAGAGACCTTGTTCGCTCGTCGTTTCCGCAATAGATGGTGCAATTTCCGCAGCTGTGTTTCTGATATTGGGTTCCGTATCATCAATACGGTCGCCGCTGGCGTGGGCGATAGGCGACGATCGCGAAGCCAAATTAACGGCGAATTTAGAACCCGATGAAGATGTATCATGTCGCAGCACCAGAGACGCCTCCAAACTCCGGGATAGAAGTAACGTTCGTTCCAGAGATCGATGAATTCGCGAACGGTTTGCGCTGGATCGGGTTGTTCTCCGAGTTGATGCGAAGTATTGGGCCACATATCATCGGGGGGCAATTGCGTCGGCGAAGAGAGGCTTTTTGCGAAAATCTTTTGGCCATATTCGGCAACGTCGGGGGCTATCGGATCCGGAGGCGAAACCCCAGTTTCCGTATATTTTGAGGGTTCGACGCGGCCATAAGACGACTCTGACGAGGCTATGGAGCGGTTCCGAGGAGGATCGACAACGACCGACTCGGCAGACGTCGGAACAGGATTGTCAGGCCGAGCTGGCGATAATAGGGTGTACGCCGGAAAGTCGGTATCGGCATCGGTCGCCTCTTGGCGCTTAAGCGAGAGCTGTCCGTTCCAAGCACTTGAAATATCCTTAATAATATCGCTGTCAGTTCGAAGGACCGTCCATCAGGAACGAGGAAAGCGTACAAGCATAAATCTACTCCAATCACTTGCGGTGACGGCGTGAGCCGACCCCAGATTCGCGTATGCCGTCGTGCGTGCCTGGACGTCAGGATATCCCAGTTGCATGATTGTGACGGGGCCGATAGGCAGGGAAGGTTCGGGAGACGTGGAAGAGGGACGAGGGGTCTTGAAAAAGGCAGATGGGCGTGTCGTCAGAGGGTGAGAGGGCGGAACCTTGGTAAACCCGTCTCCCGCCAAAAACGAGGACGGTACCACCACCCGGGTCGGGGAAGGGTGCCTATTACTCCGAGGTGTGCTAGATCTGGGCTTTCGAGATGAAATACTGCGTCGGACCCATGAAGGCGACGGATAGACTGGACGATTGGGCTGATTCTGGTACGGATACTCCATTGCCTCCTTCGTCCACTGGTTTACCGTCCGCATCCACTCCTGGTCCAAGGGATCGCCATATCGATGAAAGGTCCGGACGATGAGAATGAAATAGATCATGCCCAACGAGAAAACAACGGTCAGACCGATCCGGGGGCCGAGAGCCGCGCGAGGGGAGACGGCGAAGTCGACTTGATCTTGTGAGGATCCACTTAGCCATATGAACGACATAATACATGTCAAGAACATAATAATCGACCTGTAACAGCGGCGTCAGCCCCGGGATGACCTGAAAGATGACGGAAGGTGGCTCACCAAGCTAACCAGATGGCTGGCTTAAGACGTGCATTAATCAGTGTGTTGTATATATTGAACGAGATGCGCTGCTCACCATCGCGAGGAGTACCCATACATTCCACCAGATGCTTGTGGTTCCTTTTTGGGCTTCCTAAGCGATTTCAGCGCTAAATCCATCGGGACACCAACGACAGACGTACATTGGCAAAGCTGCTAGCCTTGTGCATCTTCCGCATAGTCCCAAACCTGATAATATACATGCAGCCGTACAAAAGACTCATGAGTGCGCATATGAGAGAGAACAGCGCTGCTGTGCGTGTTATCGGATGAGATGCCGCCTCGATCTGAAGCATTGTGAGAATAGCTCTATATCAGTATCAGTGAGTCGCCGATTGGGAAGTCAGATAATACGAGGGACATACGAGAGGAGCAGAACTGAAATTACGTTCAATGTTTTCCACTCGCGCATCAAAGAGTCGATGAAGCTTTCCCAAGACGACCGGAATTGGAGCAAACTTCGAGGTAGGGGCATCTGATCTGGAGTCTGCATAGATGGCTGCCATATAAAGTTTTCCGAAGGGTTCCACTGGTCTGCCTTGGCGCGCGCCATTCGTTTGATGTCGGGTAAACTGAGTCGCGCATCTTCAAATATGCGGGTGACGCGTGAGAAGTAGAGTGCCGGAATGCGCAGGAGCAAGTGGAGATAAAGCTGCCGCGGGACGGAATCGACAAGGAAGAAGAACACAACCAACATGACCATCCATAAGGTACCGGAGAGTCGGTCAGCGAAGCGGAGTCTCCCATGGTTAACAGTATTAGGAAAGGGCAAGCTTGAGTTACTGTTTATGTAGGCATGCTTATCTGGCACAGGAGGAAGCACAGGAGGAACAAGATATTGCATCGCTGAGTGAGGACCATACCCTTGGGGGTAGATAGGGGGCAGTTGCCACTCAGAAGCGTAAACTCGTCGGGGGGACCGACTGCGCGATCTGTGTGCATACCAGGGAGAACGACTTCGTGAGCGGTGTGAGCGTCGGGGAGAAGAGCTACGCGATCGTGACCGGTGCCGCGCCATGGAGATCATATCTGCACTAAGGATTTCCTGGGGGTCTATTTCGCCTGGAGGAGAGTGACGACTTAATTCGTCCAAGAATGATATGGCCGCCCTACTTTCCAAACTCTCTTGAGGTGGGCGCGCGCCCCGACCTGATTCGCCTAAGGATGACATGGCCGCCCAACTTTCCCAACTCTCTTGAGTTGGGCGCGAATGACGAGCTGGCCGAGTAGTTCGCCACGCGGGCCGGGGTGATACACGCCTATAACTCCCAGCGTCTTCAGGCCGATCTCGCTCCTCTTCCAATTGCACTTCGTTTCCTTCTGGGGGCACTGAAACCCAGACGGGATGGCTTCTGTTTCGGGGGGAAGGGGAATATGAGTATGAACCAGTCTGTGGTACATCCGGTACGACCACTGGAGCTGGACCGGCTGGTGGTGTGCGTGGGGAAGAGAGGAAATCAGCCTCCTCCTCGGCGAGAGGGTAGGACCGTTCATGAGATCGGGATCGACTACGACTCCTGCGTGTCGATGAACCATACACAACAACTGGAGGCGAGGTCGGCGAAGGGACCTCCGGGAAAGGGGCAGAATGTCGAGCCCAGCGCGGAGCAGCGGAGGCTGCGGGCTGAGCAACCGGTACAGGCTGGGCATACCAAGTGGGAAACGCGGGAGGACGAATCACAATCGGCTCAGAGTCTGCGGTACCAGCGAGTTCAACTGGCTGAGCTGGGCGCGTCTGTCGACGCCATCGCGGAGCCGCATCGAATGGGTTGACGGCAACGAATAGTGGCTCGGGTGGAGAAGACTGGTGCTGGTGCTGGTATTGGTACGGATTTGGGATTATCGGAGCCGGGGCTGTCCGGTACTGAGGTGGCAGAGGATAGCTTCCGGCCGCTGGTTCACCCCAGCGGGCCCACGGCGCTGGTGCCGACTGAGCCACGGGAGGGACCTCCTGCGCGGTGTCCCAACTAATGGGATTCTGTCTATGGGAGGAGTTTGCACCAGCATCGCGGGGTTGGCTCCGCGTATTGGGTAGTGGGTTCGTTGGCGGTAGGCCTGCGTCCTCAGAGTCGTTTGGCCCCAAATCCGCAACTGGTCTCCTCGAAGGTACGAATGGCTTGCTTGAATACATGCTGTACGCAAAGTCACGTCTTGGATGAACTCGATGGGCAGCGTATGACGCTTTGAATTCAACCGGGATCGGATTGAAAACTTGGCGAGTTGGCAGGAGATGAACCAGGCGAAGCGGGCGCCAATCAGATCTTCCCAACCTCAAAACCTCGAATCGCTTGTCAACTTGAAGGCGCGGTGGACGTTGTGAATTCTCGTCAAGTCAGGGCTCAAATATAAATGGAAATGTCCCTAAAACATTTTTTGTAGAATGAGACGCGGTCATGTGACGTCAACGCGGTATCTTCTCAATTCAAGCTCGATACCAGTGGGTAGATACCATCCTACAGTACCGTACGTGAAATATTACTTCTGTCCAGAGTGCTTGCTGAATCGTGTGAACTAATCATCCACAGCGTCAAGATCAGGACGGGAAACGCGACCTTGCGCCATACGCTCAGATATTGCCTGGAAATTATTGAGATCTCCCCCGCCAGCTTCAATTACGCGCTTGATCACTTTGCAGACCTGTGGATCATAAATCAGGATCGTAGACTCATCATAAATGGATCCAAACCTCTTTGTGAGGGGCCTTCGGATCCTTCCAGGCTTTCAACTATTTCTTTGTCGGTCATTCCATCAAAGAAGGGGCGCTGCAACGTACCTGACACTCAGAATTGCAGTATTGAAATACACCACACCCACTGCATCTGTCCAATTTCCGGCCCCCCTGACCCGATATCGCCCGGGGGCAGCCAACCGAAGAGCAGACATTGTGGCTCAGATGAAGGTTCAGGATCTGAAAAGCATGTTTCAGGTTACTGTCGCTAGAGTTGTCGCGTAGCTGATGAAGGCGGTCAATCCAACAGGCTAGCTGGAACAGATCAACTGGAGAAATGTTGGTTGCCCTCAGGCTAGGTGGGTCCGGTTTGTCCAAGTTTCCTCCCGCTTCGTCGACAACCTTGTGCATTAATTTACACACATCGCGATGTGCGCACCTAGAGTCTGTCCAGGCGAGCCTCTGATGCTCTTTTGAACACCAGCACAATATTTTGCAACCCGCGCACCGTTGCAACTTGGATGAGGTTTGAAGAGATTCTAGGCATCCAATCATCGCACAGCGCTCCTCCATCTTCAAACGTAGAAGTTCCTGGCGTATATTTCGGAGAGGGTCAGAGTTATGCTTCTCCCCACGAAATCAGATAGCTTTCGCGCTCCCGATTCCAGCGCATCTCGGGAAAGCCCATAACTTATCGATTAGAATAAGAATCATGGTGGCGTAACCTCTCGAAAGATTTGAATGCAACTGTCTCGGGGCCCACCCATCTGCGGATCTTTCTCACCATCCGGTGGAAGAGTCGCGATTGTCCAGTTCGTGTTGAATCCTGCAATTGGTGTCTGTATTTATGGACACCGGCCAGTTGTTCAGTTCGATCTGTATCTGTTTGAATTGTTGGGTTGACCTCTTCGCAGTCAAGAACGATAGTAGGCCACACGTATCTGTGTCGGTCGTACCATTTTTACCTAGTAGGCGGTTAGTCGTGATACGCTTGTGTTAAGAAAATATGAAGGACCATCGAAGATCGACATTGTAGGAAAAAGAATCGGCAAAGCACAGACTGCGAGGTGATAGGATTTCCCAGGTACAGTTTAGTGACGCGAATAGCCTGTTTCTCGATTCATATTTGTTGTTGAAGCTAGTAGATCGTTTTCATCGGGAAAAGGATTCGACATTTTGAGCTGAAGGTGGATGCGGTAACTGGTCAACGGTGGGATGAGACACGTGGGATCCAAAGTTGAGATTCCTTATTTGGACGTTATTTGGATCATACCAAACACCAGAGCTGACCGGTGACCTGTTGCCTTGAATTTTTAAAAGAAACTACGGTTTGGAATCTCTGTAGGGCTTCTACGTGCCATAGTCTACTACCTTGAATTTTCTCTGATTTTATGAAGACCGTCTGACTTCAACAGTCTTTTACCGATCTCAGGAGTTCGTTTCCGGCAAGACGGCCTCCAGAAAAAAACCCAGCGATTTCTTGACTCGTAATATTAAGCCGACCGGCAACAATATTCAGGCGAAATATAGATGTTAATTCTCTCGGGGCAAACGGACGAATAGTTTATGCAAGTATTACGGCCGTGGCTCAGCGAGCCGTCAAACGACTTTGCTAGTGGCTAGCGGCTCAACCCGATTCAGATGAGGTTTACATTACAAGCCCTCAGTTGATGTATAAAGTATTTTTATGAACTGCAATAGGTCATTTCTGCAATTTACTCCTCCTGCCAGAATGAACTTGAACCGCTAATTGGGCAAAACCAAACATTGTGCGTTTCTTGCTCATTTCATCCATCTGCGCTTGCGGATGGCCCAGAATATGTGCATGACATCCAAAGAGCATAGATACATTCATACCACCACAGAAACGCGAGTCTTCAAAATAAGCCGAAGCCGCACCTGAGCCATAGCCAGCCGAGCCAGCCGAGAGTAGTAGTGACCTTCGTCACTTCGTTACTTCGCTTAATCTTGCGAAGTTTCGTGACTTTGATGGAAAGCTATGAAACTTCGTCACTTTGGTCAGCTTTCAGGAAAGTTCGTGAGTTGCGCAATTCACGCAAATCAAAGCATCAATTCGCCATCACTTCCTCCTCCCCTGTTTTTTCATGTGATACCTTGGCTTAACACTAACACTAACCTCTAACCCCTAACCTCTAACCACTAACCACTAACCACTAACCCAAAACCAGCGAACCCAAGCCACTAACCGCTAACCTCTAACCACCTAACCCGAACCTAACCGGCCACTCGCGGCACGCTGTCGATGCCCATCACTCCGTGATGTGCCGAATAGTCGCCGCTGAACAAGCCTAGGATGTGAACTCACGAACTTTCATAGAAATCTATCAGAATCACGAACTTTCGCGAATTCCCATCAAAGTTACGAGGTTTCGCGAACCTAAGCGAAGTAACGATGACGAGAATGGCGGGGACTCGCCAGCCGAGTTTGATAAATTCCGAGCCGTGGGAGCCGGTTTGGATCGGAGCCGAGTCGAGCCAGCCGAAGCCGAGCCAGAAACAACCGTTGTGGGCATGATGAGAAATGCCAGTCTCGGGAATTGCGGAATGATGTTTATCTTCTAGCAAACCACGTCGTCCGATGCGTTGCAGGAAAGCTCGCAGTTAATTGACGCTGAATATAAAGACGAAAGATGACCCACTGATATCAGTAACAACGCTTGAACGCTCTTTTTCGGCAGTTCGAACATCATTATTTTTCTCCCAGTTGCCATGCCATTTTATTTCATGAGTATGTATGTTCCTCAAAAATCAAGCTGAATACTTTCCTGGAATAAAACAATGACGTTGCAGCCCGTTGTACGGTTGTTGAACTTCAACCAACACGTGATGTGGTTCAATTTTACGCATGGGCCAGTGCAATGACAATGTCTTTTGTCCGTAGCTGCTCGATCTCCTCGCTTCAAATATCAGGCTGAAGCTCAGACGGTAAACCAAAAATCCCCGACCTGGCCGGCGAATGCCCGGGCCGACTTTCGGAAAGAGTCCACATGTACAAACTGTGGGAGCGAGCAGTGCGGCTTTGACACGTTTGCTATCATTCCTTCTGCAACTTTCCACCTTTGACGCTTCGGCAGCATGCTATTATCGGCGAATCAAGTGTCGAACAAGACGTTCGATTACATTGTCATCGGCAAGTATCGTGTTCGCCAAGTTCCCATTCCCGCACTCATAAGAATACGCAGGCGGTGGTGTAAGCCTTTCATTACTGCTGCGAATCTATATCGTTGATGCTTGGCGCGCAGACATCAGGGCTCACCCTTGCAACTCGTTTGTCTGAGGATCCTTCGATCTCAGTCCTCGTCCTCGAAGCCGGACAAGCGAATCTCGATGACCCTGATATTCGTTCGTATTCTCGCATATTTATTTCTATATACTTCGCCCAACATCTGAAAAATGCCAATAGTTACAACCACCGCATTTGGGACCCGTTTCGACAACCCTCAGTATGACTGGGCGTTCCAAACAGTGATTACGGCTCAAACTCCATATTGCGGAAGCTGATCTCCTTATCAGGTCCCCCAAAAATCTTGCAAAGACAAATCTTTCACCTTCAATCGGTACGTATTTCCTTATCTTTTGTGTTAACCTTTCTACACAAAACTAGCGGCAAGGGTCTCGGTGGAAGCTCTGGCTCAACTTTTTACAATATCATCGCCCTGCCAAGTCGGACATTGATGGTGAGAGGATACAAAATGTGTTACGACGTACCAAGACAAAGCATTAAATAGCTTTCGGAGAGCTTGGAAACCAGGGGTGGAACTGGGAGCTGCTTGAGCACTATTATGCGAAATCGGAACACTTCATCCAGCCAGCTGAGAAGGCCGAGACAATGAGCTGCGAGCTGGCTCACCATGGTGTAACCGGTAAAGTAATCCTTTCGTAATTTTTCGTCGCTGAGCGTTAAGCAGGACCTCTCGTCGTCGCACATTCAACAATGATGTCCAGTTTTGAATCTCCTTATCAAATGGTCGGTGGTTAATCTCCTCACATCATCTGGCTGGTTGTTCAACGCTCGAATCAGGCGATGGAAATCTAGGAATTAATCGCGTAAAAGAACCCGTGAGCTCATCACTTATCCTCTTCTGTGTGACGTTTTATTAAATTTACCCTAAGTTCTCCGGCGATGTATGTACCCTCCATCAATACAAAACCCGGATCGAACAAATTTTAGACCAACGGCACTTGGTTGACACCTTTGACCATCGATCCAATAGAGCACGTTAGATCTTATTCGGCAAACGTGGGAAGTGTTTATAATCCTTCATACGGGGTTCTGAATGCTTTCCAGAAATACTATCAGCCGAATGCATCCCGCAAGAATCTTACTGTTGTAGTCAACGCACACGTCACGAAACTCGTCACTGAACTAGACCAAAGTGGCTGCGCAACCGCTGTCGAGGTCCTATTCATCAGCGAAGAAGTCCTTTATACAGTCAGAGTTGGTAAAGAAGTTATTCTATCTGCAGGGTATGCAAACGGCCCGTTCTGCACGCGTGTATTAATTCGATCATTCAAGGACCATTATGTCGCCACAGGTAAAGCGTGTATGTATGAAAAAAGTTCATCTCTGATAGTTTCAAACCGATAGATACTGGAGCTCTCTGGCATCGGGGATAAAACAATACTCGAACAAGCCGGTATTCAAACTCAAGTTCACCTGCCCGGCGTTGGAGAAAATGTGCAAGAACACCTGTTCGCCAGCGTCACCGCCGGTAAATTAACTACTGTTTTCGAAAATTTCCCGTACTTACTTTCAGCAGAGCTTCGCCCGGAAATAGTGTCCGAACTCTGGTTGAATCATCCATGCTCGTAGTCTTCTTCTGTCTAATTATTAATTATCTTCAGCGAAACTTTTGGCACGAAGTTCTTCGGTCTGCCTCCGACCTGTATGACATTCATTCCTTTGGCGTCTATTAGTCCTGCCATGAAGCCCTCCAGAAGTCCTCGCCAAATCAATACATGAAGGCATATCTTCGAAACAGATCCCTCATCTGTGCAAAAGCAATACGAGATCCAACTCAAACACCTGCAAGATAAAGAGCCCAGTTGCGAGTTTATTTTGTGGCCACTGTTCAGGCCTACTCCAAGTGAGTCGTCGTCGTCGCTCTTTATTTATTCTATAGTATTTACTCTGAAGCCGCACCCATGCCTGAGAACCGATATCTCACAATGACAGCGCTTCTGAACCATCCATTCTCGCGGGGATCTATTGTTCGTTTTATTCAACTGTTTTGCAAGCGCCGCAATTGATCACACTACCCTAGCACATTACATCGAGCGACCCACTGGTCCCACCAAGCATTGATCCGAATTATTTTGAACACCAATATGGTTCGTAGACGACCAATTCTCTCAATTATCATATCTACGCTGAACAGGTAAATTCGGTTAGATCTGCTCCAGCTCGTTGAACAGATCAAGTTTTGTCGCAAAATTCTGGACCAAGAGCCCTTGAAAAAGCTCTTGACAGGAATTGAACTTACTCCCGGACCGGCTGTTCAAACGACGAGCAAATTTCAGGTCCGTTCTCAACTCGAATTGACTCGCCCAAGGATAACGTGCCCAGACTTCGTGAAATCCGTGATGGGCACAACTTGGCGTACGTTGTCTTCAGAATTTGCGAATAGTTGTTTATTTATTAATTCTAGACACCGTCGGGTCGTGCTCAATGCTGCCGCTCTCGGCTGGTGGAGTCGTTGATAATAAACTCAAGGTATGGTGGCGTTGTATGTTGAGATCTGCGTTGCTCACCCGTACAGGTTTACAATACAACCAACGTCCGTGTTGTCGACATGTCTGTCGTCCCTCTGCACATTGGGGCTCACACGCAATGTGAGAAGTTCTTGTTGTTCCAGCTTTCATATTTTTTACTCCCGACAGCTACTGCGTACGCTCTTGGAGAGCTTGGTAAGCCTTGACCCATCAAACTCGACGTCCACTGACTGGTTCCAGGGGCCGACATTATCAAGGGGAAGGTGCTCAGCTTTTGATTATCAAAGAGTATATTTCGTTGCCGAATTTCAAGTGAAGAACTAGATAGTTGTGTTTCCGATCAATGCTGGATTTGTGTCGAAGGATTTGGTCTCTGAGATAATTCCTCGGAGCACTTATGCACTTCTGCCGAGCTGGAGTTCATTTCTTCGTCCATGAAGGTCTGAACTTTACATCGCTAAAAACATAGGTGATAATGCGAATTCAACAATTGTTTGGTCGGAAATGTCTCGAAAGGAAGTTGAACATCCCCACGTAACCTTGGTTCAATTTCGGCCAACGACCCAACCGCGTAGTATTATACTCGACTAAGTATACGCCGAGACTCGAGTTCGAAATAGCAAAATACGGCGTACGCACACTAAAAAAGTTTTTGAGTTTTTGGTTGGGTCTATATCACGAGGGAAGGAAGGAAGGAAGGAAGGAAGGATGTATTACTGCGGTGGTCCCACTAAGGAACAAGCAGGTACTGTACCGACATACACGCGTCCCTAATGTATGCTACAGTCGTCAACTGGGAGAAGAACCAAATCATGTTTTGACGTGCCGATGGTTCCCGCTGCCAGTCTTAATTTTATAAAGAGGTGATACTTATGTGCCACATTGCGGATTCGGCAACATCCGATCTTCATCTCCATCAGACTGTTGAACTTCTCATCAAGCTATTTCAGCGGGGCGCATGTTCATTGAGCTCTGTTGCGATGCAAGCATGGGGAACTGATTCGATGTCTCATTTCCGCAGACAGGAATGGAATCGAATGTACGCGGAGATCTATCGGCACTAAGGAGTCCAAGATGAGACTTATTTAAAGTAGGTCGATATCCAGAATCTGTCTCACACACGCGTTGCCGGAATGGTTGCTGCACCGACGAAGTCTGATGCCCATGCGGTGCCGCATCCTGGGGGAAATCTTTGAGTCTTCTCTTCACAGGAACACCCTCGAGAAGCATACCTCGGTAGTGCGCAATCAGTGCAGAACCCAGTGCTATCAATGTGACACCACGCGTGGGTCAAATGAAATTGGTAGGTATAAATGTGATCGACACTCCTCAGCATTGAATAAGGACTTCTGCAACAGTCGAAAATGCACGATTCGTCGATTAACATGTCCGCCCTAGTGGCATTTTGGGTAAGTGCTGTATTGTACGGTGAGTGCATGATATTTGCCGCCATCCCGTTGTGTTTATTCCTTCGTCTTGCAGGAATGAAGTATGTCGGACAGTTCCACTGGATGGCCCTCTTCCTCATATCTCCCGAGTGTAATAGTTTTTGCATGCGCGATCCGAGTACTGTGTTATCGAGGTGTCATTGGCTTCAACCGGTTCGTCTATTTAGTTGAAATCGCAGCATGGAACTTCATTTTTCCAACAGTGTCATTTTTGCTGCGGCGACAATGCAGTTCATTCTCGCAACAGGCTTCAACATCACCTGTCTCCTCCAACTTATCAAGGGTTTTATAACGGAGGGAAACATCCCGGATGGCCCATTGGTTTACTTCCGGAACGCTGGGAGTCTGGAACATGTCTTGCAGGAGGGGCTCTACTTCACAAATGTACGCCATGCATCGACCGTGAGTTATTCTCTAATGATCACACAGAGTATCATTGGCGATGGCATTTTGGTATATGAAATCACCTTGGCCCACGCATTATCTTATTGATATCCAGATATGGCGCCTTCACATTCTGTGGAGGCGTAATTGGTTCATTTCTGGTCCGTTTGTGAGTCTGTGTCCCACACCACTATTTTTGTTTATATTCATCCAAAAGATAGCATTGCTTGGCGGTGCTGCGAGTGAGCTAATTTATTATGCTGAAGACTGATTTCATCTAAATTATCTCCCTTGATCCTAGTCTGCGCATATATGGGACTTGCTTACCAGGCCAGATTTTCCCCCAGGGTCTTGGAGTCCCTTAGCAATTGGCTATTATCGATGTTTCGCTTTCGTTGTCGACTCAGCTCGGTGCGACATTGCTCATCGCATACCGAATTTGGGCCGATACAGCGTGGGGCACGAGATATCCCATGATGGTATTCTGGATCATCATAGAATCGGGGGCCCTTTACGGTTTTACAACTGCCATCTTCCTCGGCTGCATCTGGCAAATGCACATGCTCAGGCCATTCCAGGAGCTGCACTGGGTCAGATTTGTGTAAGTGTGCCCTAGGTCCTCTAACCCCAAATGATTCATACTTACTTATTGCATGCCAAGGCTATCATTCCCACCTCAATCATTGTGCGGGTTGGGCTGACCAGATCCTCCGCGATGGCATCCCTCCCTTCTTTCCACGTCAGCGGTACATCCGCTCAAGACTCCTCGCAAGGAACCAAATACGGCCGCAACGATACTGTGCAGGTCAAAATGACGCATCAGATCGCGGCATCCTTTGAGAATTTTAATTAATATATGAATCCCACAATATACCACCACCGAGAACATATTCGCAAGCTCCGAGGGGAAGGATGAGGGCCTGGTTTGAAAGAGAGGTATTTATAAGCCAACCGTCAGTATTTTTAACAATGTGTCGCTCTTTTTCCATGTATTATTATTAAACTTTCCGTGCGCAAGAGCTTTCTCAGCAGCTCTTGCTTGCGCTTGGATCTCATCGAGGATCCCGCTGAGACGAAGACGTGCGGCTTAAGCAACAAATTTATGGCTGCTCTGGGCGTCCGAATATGATGTCCGATTTTTGCTCTCATAGAGGGATGGAATTTGAGCGAAGAAATTTGAATCTCAATGCAGAAGAGAGAGTTTCCGAAGGCACGCTCAGAGAGCTAGAGCGAAGGCAGTTGGCGGAGCGACGTGGTGGAAAGCAGAGTGCCTCACTCTGCACCACTCGCCGGCTACGACAGTACACCCAAATTAAGAGCACGAATGTGTATGTGGTGAATTTGTTGCAAGAAGTATTTGTTGATTTCTTTGCGATTAAGGTGGGTTCTATGGATCTGCGATCATCCCAAGGGTTCGGGAGAGAATTTATATACATACCGCCCCAAAGCGTCGATTTTCTCCTGCCAAGGGTTAGGATATTCGGGAGCCTCAAAAAGAACGCGTCAGTAATGCTCCGATGACCCATGCAGAAGAAATGCTGTCTTGAGAGACCTGACTTGGCTAGTAGGATAGTTCCTGGGAGTAGCGGCACGAATGAAGAGTTGCAAGTTTGAACGCGTCAATCACAACATACGCAGTCAGTCAAACAGACCCGAACCTGCTGCGAGCAACTTCATCCATGTTAGTTTTGATGATGAGGTGGATGGAAAGGAGTG
>JARJLF010002326.1:0-42080 GCA_029378395.1 Mycena leptocephala
GCTCGTAATAATGAATGCCTCCTCTTTCTTCGGCCGGCTTTCCCCCGGCTTTTTCGCGCACCAGCTAGGTGTGGTAAACATGGCTACGGCAGCCGCGGGCGTGGGAGCGGTTCTCATCCTCAGCATGATTGCACTGAAGACGGTGGCAAGTGTGGTTGTCATAGGGGTGCTGTATGGGTATTGTGCGGGGATATGTGCGTGTACTGCTTCCTCCTCACCCTTTCTCTTCCATCATTCGTCTATGGACGAGTTTTCATCTTTCTGCTTTGTCCGTTGATTGCTAATCCGAATCCTGTCCCCCCCCAAATAAAATAAAATAAAACGACCAGTTGTAGCACTCATGGCCCCGTTCATCACCGTCCTGACGGACGATCTCGGCGAACTCGGGTGCGTCACTACGCTAACCTCTTTGCTTGTGGTATATACTTGTTCCGTTGAACTAACGATATTAATTTAGGCTCAGGATGGGCGTCGGTTTTGCGATAGTGGGTTTGGGCGGGCTCATCGGTGCGTGTTTGTTTGTTGCCCGATCTCGATCTCCACCCACGAATTATGACTTAGGTCCGCCCATCAACGGGGCACTCCTCACCGCGCACTTCACGTGGTGGCGTGCAGCGCTATTCAGCGGGGTGCGTTCACCGGTCATTCAGAGTCCACCTAGTCGCTAATTCATGGGCATGCAGATCATGACCCTCCTCGGATTTACCTTCTTTGTCGCGTCACTGCTCGCGTTCCGGCGGAAAGAGAGGGGTTTCAGTATCGCTGCAGAGGGAGAGATGGCACAGAGGGAGAAGGAGGATGAGGATGGGAGCGTGTAGGACGGGTGCATGCGCGTATGAATTGTTGGGTGCTTGCATGAGTGGGTTAGAACGTGTGCATGCATGAATTAAGTCGACGAACTAAAGTAGCATCCTGTACAGGTCGCTACTGACTAGTTAGTTCTTTAGCTTGTCTGGAGTCTCAATATCGCCCACTCACATTTGAGTGAACTACTCGGCTTCTTAACGACCCTAGCGTACCTCTACAACGACCAGGACGTCACAGGTATGAGCTACCGCTGAGCACAAGGGGGTGGGTCGAGTGCAACCCGTCTGTTTAGTAACGGGCTTTTCGACCTCCAGCAACGCTCCCGCTTCACACTCACAGCGCTGACTCGGTACCGGTTCCTCGTTGGAAATCCCACCATAGAACAGTTTTGGCTGACTGAATTCCGCGACCAGGGTATCGTTACTCCACTGACATACCACCCTTCACAATCTTCCATCCTCCTACCGCGTCTGAAAGACCTCCGGATCCGATTGGAATTCAGCGACATCTCGGTTGAGGTGGGCGAGGATTTGGTCAGCATGCTCAAGTCTCCGGGTGTGCTTTCGCCCAATGACGCCACGGCATTCGCGCCTCTTGAGATTATCGAGCTGCACATTTCAAGTCCGCTGAGGTGGGTATCCGGCAGCTAGAATGGCGCGCGAGCATGCATCAACAAACGGGCCGTGCGGCGGCTAGTGTGGAGCTAGACGGGGAAGACGGTTAGCTATAAAAGTGGAAGGAGATCCGCGAAAACGGGAGACCTGGAGATGCGGGGAGAGCGAGTTTGAGCAACGAGGGAGGGATGAGAAGCGACGGAGACGACGCTGGATGCTATATACGTTGGTAATTTCGGGACAAAGTATGAGGTGGAATGAGAAAAGGAACGCACACGAATCAAATGGAACGCACACGGGAATAAGAGTCAGGAAGAGAAAAAGGGATATAGAGATCGAGTATGGGGTGGATGAAAGGAATGGAATCTGCGAAGGATATAACGGACACACGCACCGTGGCCAAAGCCCAGGCTTTATTATTTTGTGTTGTTGTCTGTCAACGCATCCGAAGGGAGAAGCCTCCTGCCTGCCGCCGGGACGCGTTACCGGAGTATGGGTATATTAGCGAGGATATATTAGTGGGGATGAGTGCGGAAGAGCCGAATGATGGAGTTATTAGATGAAGACAATGGGTGGAGGAAGGGAGGGACTGAAACAAGGGCATTCGCGTCGGCGCCCATGCGCACGAGACACGAAGACGTAACAGGAAGAAATTGAGGGGCATCAAAGCCGAACGAACGAAAGGGAAATGGACGCGATGCGCGCAGGAGATTCGCGCCAAAAAGGGGGCGGGGGAGGAAGAGAGCGAAGGACAGAGGGAAAGAAACTTCGAGTGAGGTGCAGAGATGCGGCGAGGACGTGAATATTGGGAGGGAGGGATATCATCGAAAAGGGTGGGAGCAGGCACCCCGCATTTAACCCTCGACTCAGCGCTCTCTGGCTGCAGTTTCTTCCCACCAGCCCTCGCGAAAATTGCTAATGCACGCAGTCGGGATAGAAAACCAGAGAAACAAACAACGAGAGTCAAAGGGTTGGCCGCGGGTGGGAGATCCGAGGTTGCGAACGCGTTTGTGCATCTTCAAAAGGGTTGGGCAAGCGGGCTGTTAATTTAAATGTCAGCATTATTGCCGTAGAAAACGCACAATACATACCGAGAGAGGTGCGCGGCAAAAAAGAAAACGATACGCGGAAGGGAAGAATAGGGACAGAAAAGCCCAAGGCACATCAATGGCGACAAGGTTGGGTTGCGACAAGGCTGGCTCGAAGAGAAAACGAAAGACGCAAAAGCGAAGAGTGGCGGGACAAAATGGAGGGGGAAAATTGCGAATGAGTGGTAGAAAGGAGGCCCGTAGGGTGGGAAAGGACGGAGAGAATCGCGCGCAATGAAATGGGACGTGTAGAGGCATTTAGCGATCTAGCCCCAAGCTCAAGAATACGTGGAGGGATCACGCCATGTGGGTAGAGCGATTTTGAGGAAAGGCGGCGGCGGTGGAAGGGCATCGAAGACTGGGCTGAATGCGGGAGGCGCAGAGAGAATAGCGTAGTGAGGTACGAGAAGGACGTCTCAACGTTCTCAACCCTAACCCTGGACGCTACAGAGTGTCGTTGATTGACTAGCGTCGACGTTGTTGTGAGAAGAAAGGATCCGGAGCGGCCCGGGGGTGGCGGTGTTACGGATCAATATCTTCCTCCTTCCACTCTCATGTCGCGCAGTCGAGGAATGCTGCAGACGCGCGGAGCCGCCAGCAGCTTCCACGCTACTCTATTTTCGACCTTCCTTCTCTCCCCGCTCAATACCGCTTTCGGCAGCGTCCTGCGCTGGATGATTCAGATGAACTTCCCACGTCGCGTTCCTGCAAAATGCCTCAGGTGCGCCTCATGCGTCTTACAGGCTTTCGGAACTCTCCTGGGGTGTCTCATATACGCAAATACCCATCAAAGTCTCATATTTGCCTGGAATGTGTGCGGAACGCGCATTAATGCTATGTTTTGGTCCCGAAAATCCTTCGGCCTCCGCTGTGCTGGTGGCGTAGAATCTTACTCGCAGTGCCATATAATTGTTGATTTTCATAGACATGTCGATTGCACGATGATTTGGACTTGAGCAGGGGGGTATTAGAGGCGTGCCGCGGGCTGGCCAAGTGATAGTCCGCTGCGTCTTGAACCTTGAAGAAGAGGCTTGAAGCTTCGAGTCTTGAGTGCCGGCGGTTTTGAGCGCCGTCAAGTTGAGGTCTTGATAACAGTAACAATTTTGACTCCTTGAACTCAGGCCGGCGTCCTGACTGACTGTATATAGTTAGACGTCTTGCGACGTATCGCCCTGATGGGCCCGCTTGACGCGTCTTGATCCTTGCGGTCCGACGTCTTGGGGCGTCTTGAGACTTGAAGACGGGTTGAAGCGTTCGAACGTCTTGAAATTTTGAGAGCGGGAGGTATGCTGAGGTTGGGAGTGGGTTCAGTCTTCGGACTGACGAATCGTGCTGTAGGCGCGCACAGCAGCTGGAAAACCCGTAGTGAGTCAGGTGGAGGGGAATAGTAATGCAAAACAAGAGACGTATTCATAGATCCGCGGGCGACAGTCGCGGCGTTGCGCAATGGCAAGGCATCGCTGCCACCGATACAGGCCAATGAGCATATGGGCTCGGAGTGTGGGGAATTGCTCCTGAGCTCCCTGAGAGTCATTCTTCGGTGTTGATCGCGAGTATTTCGGTCATATGAGAGGACCCATGGGCTGGAATGGTAACGTGTACCTGCGCATTACCAGCTTTTTGCTGCAACTCTTTCGTCGGAATTTTCTCTAAAATTCGCGCACGCTTGCGGCTAGTGTTGCCGCGGTCCGGTTCGGTCCAGTTCGACGTCCATTTTCCCGAACCCAGGACTGGACCTCGGGTTCGGATCAGCAAATTATTGAACCTTGGACAGGACCTCAGGTTCAGGTTTGGCAAGGTTCGGTTCAGGTTCAGAGGCGGGTCGGACGGGTTCGAACCGATTTTTGATTCCCACAGCCCTAATCACTTGAAAAAATGTTTGCAGTGCTCATTTACAACAAAAGAAACCACCCACCCCCCAATATACCCAGTATACCCCCTTCCCAGGGAACACTGGCTCTTTTGGTATTTTTTGGGTATGACATTCAGGTCCTTCGTACCAGTTTCAATTAGCCAGATTTTTTTCAACACTCTTCAGTCGCACTTGAGCTTAGACTTGGAACAAACATTTTCCTGTGGAATAAAATAAAATAAATGCACAAATACTATCAAGAAAGCACATTTACCCTCGGTGTAAGATGGAATTGGCAATCATAACATTGCTAAAAGACTTCCACTGGTGGCCTGTTCAAACTTGAAGAAGTTGAAACAGAGTTTTTCGCTCCAACTGGGCTACTCCAAGTCAGAGGTTCGAATGGGTTCGAACCAGTTCAGCAAGGTTCACAGAATTCTGAAAATCTTTGAACCTTGAACTGAACCTTGGGTTCGGTTCGGCGAACTTCACAGCCACTGAACCGGACTTTTGGTCCGGTTCAGGTTCGATTCAGGTTCGCCAGCGGTTCAGAACCTGACCGCGGCAACACTACTTGCGGCAATGCCACAAGAACTTCTCTCCGTATCTTGGTGCCCTTTTCTGGTGGTCATTCACGTATCTATACAAGTCGATGCAACGTCTTTGCGGCAGACACACTCGCTCTGAATCCCACACAAGGGTCCGTTCTTCGACATTTTTTCGGCGCCAGACCTTTGAACGCCCGGGACTTCGCCATCCCCAACCCTTTGCAATTAATCTGCCAAGTTGATCTGCGTTGATGTTGGTGCGCTCTGATTATAGCAAGAACGACACCGTTTTTATCCCCCAACCTCGCCCACCTTGATCTGAGGCTTACAGGTTGGTCTGTGATCGCGTTAGCTCTTCTAGCTTCCGGCGACTATACCTCCGTCAAACCACTTTGAGCTCACCAATACCGCAGGAACGGCGATGCAAGCTTACGATGTGCAAGCCAATGTTCATTGCGCTTTTGTTATTAGAGAGCTTGCGCAAAAGCCACACGAGCCGCATGCGGCTTGTGGGCATTGCGCGGAGCCGCGTGCGGAAATCAAATTTGAGGTTACTGCGAAAGCAAGTCGATGGAAGGGTAGTTGGATCCAAGGACGAGTACAGGTAGGTGAAAAAATCCCATGTGCCTCAACTGCTGTGTGCAAAACGCGAAAAGTGTGGGAAGTCTGAGTGGAGCTGGAGTGATGGTCGGAAAAACGCCCCCCAAGGTTGCGCATTGACCAGATACCCATTTGGATGAATTTAATACAGTGTCACAGAGACCGGAGGGAGCATTACAGCTAATGTCGGAACCGAAGGCGCGGTCAAAAAATTCCTGATTTGGGATGTTTCCGAAGAATTCCCCATAACTCAGTCAGTTCTTAACGGATTGACATGAAACCTTAGTTAGTTTTGCTAGGCTAATTCATGCCGAATTAGTGATAGAAAGAAACTTATGAAAATATCTCATATCGGATGATCTGCGATTTTGGGGTTGAATGTGGTCTAGAGGGATCGGGACACGTTCAAATGGTCTAGTTTTTTGAGACAGATAACCTGAAATGATTTAGAAGGATGTAGTCGCAGGAGATGGAATTTGGGTTCACACATGGTCAGTTGGGTTTTATTGTTTTGCGCAGATTTTTCAGGATGATATTGGAGGCAAATATCTACGAAATCCTGCTTCGTAGTAGGGCTTGATGATGTGAAAGGGAATTCCACAATATGACTAGAGTGTGACGCTGCGTCAGTGTGACATTGCTGCGTCGGTCAACCCGCCGATCCGCATCAACTGAAAACGTCACAGCGTCAGTCAAACGTCAGTGCAACATCACAACGTCACTTTCACCCTGCCCAATTGCAAGTCGGCAGATCTTAGGAGTTCATAACATTTCCGTTTGGCCGTGTACTCGGCGCTAGATAGGTCCCTCAACCACATTGGGCTTCGCGTAACCAAGGGACAGACCTCGTCACCCATGGCACTCCAGGTCGACTCTCTCATGCTCAGGCTCGACATGACTCCCAATCCTAAACCAAGTCAAAACACATCGCATCTCGCCTCGCCGATCCCGACACTGACGCGTCTTCCTGCCCATGCTGTTTGTATCTAGAAACTCATCGCACCGTCGCGAAGCAGCCGTGCATCTTATCCAAAATCCAGAGACTCTTGTCGATCAACTTACAGTATGGCTCCCCGCGTTCACTGCAACATAGCTATTTATTCCTCAAGCGGCAAGATAGGCGATGGGCATTGAACGGGTCATTTTTCTACAGTGTAAAATTACGATGCCGGTACTGTACTACGAAGCCGGGGTCATAGCCAGACTTCCCACGAGTTTCCCAGCCCCCGTCTTTGTCTCCGTCCCAATCGAGCATGCACGAAATTTCTGTTTTGCCCCCACTTCTGTAGGCAACCCGCGATCCGTACCCAAACGCCTGCCTCATTTCAACCGTCGCGAAGACGTAAACGGAAGGCGATGGTCGTCCCGATGTCGTTCCCTGCGTGACGCGAAACTGACTTCGCCTTTCATTCATCTATCTAAGTAAATCAATTGTAGCGATCTGCGCTCGACGACCGCGTACAGGATGCATCCCAGTCAAGAGCAATCTTGCTCTTCTGCGACTTTATGTCACCAACCAAGCAACTTCATCAATTATCCGCTATACTAGTGGGACTCAAAGGCGGGTGTTCCAGAATCCTTTTTTCTTTCTATCATAGTATTATTCTGAATCTTCGCAACGATGCTTACGGAGGCAAGCAACCCTGAGAGCCATTCAGCTTCCGACTTGAGCTACTCTACTTATCCTGGGCTCAGCTCTGTGAGCAGGCTGGTGGCTGTACACTTTTGAGTGTAAAAATAAGAAAATCCAAACAAATCCGAAAAGATTCTGGAAGGTAGATCTTACCCTTGTGTCTGGCCACCTGGCTTGACACCTGCCCAACACCTACTGTGCACCTACAGCAGAGGCAGGTAAAAGTTACCTGCTCTGGTGATTGGTATTTCGCGTTTTGCATGCCAGGGACCGGTGGGTTCAAAATATTTTATATACAGAAGGCGATCGGAAGGGTCAGATCTACCTTCCAGAATCTTTTAGATTTGTCTGGACTTTTTTTTTTCTACGCTCAAAAGTGTACAGCCACCAGCCTGCCCACAGAACTGAGCCCAGGATAAATGGGCTTCTTTCTTCACATAATAGCATAGCGTTTTGACCAAAGGTTGAGGTGACGGGTGACACAGGCCCGTGAACTGAACATCTGAGCGACGGTGACGGCACGATTTTCAGGCCCACACAGGCTTGAAACGGGTTCAGAAAATGTCAGAAATTTTCATCCGGCATTTGCCGGATTGCTATTTATGATTGCCGAAAAATGAACATCTAACCCAGGTGAACAAACTAGGGTTAGGTCTCTCGCGTCTGCGCCAACTCTCCGGTTGGCATCACTTCACTCCATGCCTGTCAAGTCCATGTAAGTGAATGGAATGTCGATGACCTTTCTAGCGATCCCAAGGTTTTTCCTGAACGCCTTACGGGTTGTGGATATCACTCCTGATTCGGCGGTTTCCCGGCCTAGATTTCCAATTTCGACTTCTGATGATATCTAGATGGGTCCCTTTTATGCAGTTCACATTATAATGACACGCCGATAGTAAGCACTACGAACCCACGCTCTGTCGCTGATATAATGATGTTATCTCTAGGAAAATGTGGTTCAAAGTGCGGGCGGATGACAGAACGAGCTAGCCCGAGCGAGTGGAGAATGGTATGTGTTGATATTGTTCCACAGTACGCTGCGTTCATTTCGTCGATGAGGAACACGCGTTTTTTCGTTACTGCTGCCATGCACGACCCTGAAGGGCCGCCATCACGACCCCCTATGAATTAATTTCCCGTCTTATTCGAATTCGGTTAACGGCGTTCGTGGCGTAGACTTCAGGAACGCACAGGAGGGATCAAGATACGAGGTGGAAGTGCAAATTATTTCATAAAGGCATCCAAAGTGTCGATAAGGCTCCACCAACCATCCTTCTCTTGCAGTCCTCTCCGCCGCACTCATACAATGTCGTCCGGTCCACTCACCGGTGAAGATCTCCGCCTTGCTGGCGCCTGGCTCGGACCTTGTTTGTGATTTTCTTTGAGCGTATATGAGATGATCTGACCTCAGACCCAAGGGTTGGTTGGAGGCTGCCTTGATATTTTCTTGTTGGGCATCTTGTTGACTCAGGTAAACCTTCAATTCCCTCGTAGTTGCTTCATTTAGTGATTTGGTTTTAGTTCAGGAACTACTTCACCTGGTATAGTGAATTACCTGCTGTCACCCGCTGATTGATTGAATGTTCGCCCCAAGGTACCATGACGACAAAAGGAGTCTCCGCGTTATTGTTGCCATCCTCCTGGTGGGCCACATTCTGAAAACCCTCCACGCCTTGTACGTCCATCCTCCATACAATCAGCAAGCCCTCAGTCTGTTTCAGTGCCATTATATGGATCCAGAATATCGCGTATTTCGGAGACCTCCAAGGGGCAATGTATGCGCCAAGTCATTTCTCAAATGTAAAAACTGACGCAAAAAAGTCTGCTCAACTACACGACGTGGTGGCAATCAGGCACTCCTCTGATTGTCTGTCCGCTACCCATGTACTCGACCATTACTAACTTGGCTACTCAGGATGGAATATTCGGATTTTATGTTCAAATTTACTTCTGCTACCGTCTTTGGATGATCTCCAAAAAGTTGTTCGTTGTGGTCCCGGTAGCCATCGTCTTCCTCTTCGCTTTCCTCTCTATCGTTGTTGCGGTACCCATATCTTCCTCACATTGTCAAGTCTCCGTCTAAATGGAATCATGCAGACCTATTTTATTGCCACCACCAATTTGCCTCAAATCTCGAACTGGTGTAAGCGCACCTCCATGCGTTCTAGGAGACTGCAACTAATTCTCTGACCAGTTGCCGCACATCTGGGGTCCGTCTTCGGTTAGTCGATACATACAATGCTTGATCCTCTTATCTTCTCCCCTTTTCAGCCGGGGACGTGTGCATGACCTCCCTGACCGTAAGCCCACATCTAGACTTCAACGTGCTGAAAATAAACCCATCCCAGGCATATTTTTTGATCAAATCCAAGACCGACGTCCTCCCTCAAATGGTCGGCCGTACGTTTCCTCCCGCACTGGTCTTCCGATATTCTCTCAGCTTTCGCACATAGTGATCAATTCTCTTGTCCGACTTACCTTCCAAACTGCGGCCCCCGCCGCTATTTGGTAAGTCCATCCCTAATGCCATGGGGATACGAATCTCAGTCAACTGCTAATCCAGTGCCTTGTTCAACTTGGCCTTTTCGCAAAAGAACCCAGGCGGCAGTGGGATCATCTCTACCGCGTTCAACGAGATGATTCCCAAGCTCTACGCTATCTCCATGATGTATACGCTCAACGCCCGCCATACCATCCGCGCGTCGCACTTGGGAGTCGCAGCCAACAGCAATGAAATCGCCGGAGGTCGGTCACGCGGTACGCGGCGGCAAGATATCGAGCTCGGTCAGATCCAGGTGGTTACGCAGACCGGAACCCACGTCGACGTGAGTGCTGTGCTTCCGGTATCAGACTCTCGTCCTGACTGTTGTCCAGGTCTTTGAACGTCCGCACGACAATCGCGATGTGAAAGCGTACTCCGCGACAAAGAGCGATGGTGACGAGTCGGAGCAGTATAAGTGAGCTGTGGCAGGACGGGCTTCTCTATTCTGCAACTTCATGCAATGCTGTTTTCCCGTTTTCTGGTGTAAAAGCGGCATTACGTGGTTCAGAGTCTATCAAATAGATCTTTGCGCAATAATTATATGACTTGGATTAGGCCTCTCCGGGCGGTAGCTGAACCTTTAGGAATTTATAGCATTATCTTTATCATTTTTATCGAACTAAGTACTATCCTCCCCACGTCCCAGAGAACCCCAGAACTCGGACAAACAAGGATTTCTCGTCTAATACTGGACCATTTCCCGATGTTTTTGGCTTCAAGTAGACGTTAGAGGCGCCCCGAGGATATAGGGTGCAAGACCCCTGCAATCCCACAGCTTAAGATATATATCACCACGGAAAGTTGATGACTTCTGTAATTTTCGCTGATTTTGCGTATTTTAAGGCTTAGCCTCTCCTTAGACTCATATTATTCCATGAACACCTCTAAAAAGCACCTTATTATCACAAGAGTGCCCATATAAAAATTCAGAGGCATAGTTGTCTTGTAGCTCTCAGAATGGACCGAAAGATCATCCCTGCCAAATTGATCTTCCAACTGCCAAAAATGATGGTAAGAAATTTCATATCGACCACTCTGCGGTTGTCTTGACCTCTCCTTCATGTATACTCTGGCCCTTGTTGAGGTGCTCCACAGTATGAGAATTGAACGCTCTACGATCACAAGGTGGTCATATACGAGGCCCGCAATCTGAATTTGATGTTACCTAGAACTCGGACACCTGACCATCTCCGAAAAAACGACGCCGTTTGCCCGATTCTTGCTTTTCTCATAGAGCAAAATTTGAGATCTGGGTAAAAGACCATTTACCAACGATCTACGTACTCAGCTCGAGCCCAGTGCCATTACATAAAATGATATCCACCAATCTTCCTTAGGTGTCGATCTGGGGAGGGATAGTAATAGACGCATAAAGGCGCTCAGATCACCCGATAACCGCAACCAAAGGACGGCGTGATCCGGCCAGGGCACAGCAAAATATTCAAAAAGATATTTGTAAAACATGGGGGGCCTAATTTCCTACTCTTGAACAGCCCCACCGCTTTGCTACTGTGATACTCCGACTGATCTCGGAGCCTCCGACTAGACTCAGATTGATATATTCTGGATATATCCGACTCTCCGCGTGCAAAACGTCAACGGATACTGGCCTGAACATAAAGCAGAAATGACTAATAACCAAAATTGAACTCATAGAATCTCTTTACCTTCTGTGAATGAAACAGACTAGCACACAGGCATTTAGACCAGTAAGAAGGATGAAGAAATATGTTCACAGTTTAATCACTTATTTCCACTTGCTTTACTATTTTTCCTACGATGACTAATTGTTACTGACGAAATCTTGTTTGTACTTGTAGCAAAAATCAGGCCGAAATCCATCTTCTCCTGGGTAGCCAAACCTAAAGGTTGAGCAACCACGCGAAACAAGAGACTTTCAATAAGTTTCTCATCTGCAACTCCCTTGATGAGTTCCAAGTTTCATTGTCCACTTCTTTTCGCGATGCAAGATAGCCATTACGATGGCACTTGAAAACGCTGAAATCCTCCGATGCCATCTTCCAGAATGCGCTTTTGGTATCAGACCCTCTCCCGCAGAATCGCTATCTGCATCATAATCAGTACCCCATTGACCGTCCTTCGATAGGCGATGCAAACACTAGTGTTCGGGCGCAAGTAACTCAAAGAGGCACCAAAAAGTGATATCCTTCGCCAACTTGGCATTCGGACGCCGGGAGTCGAACCCGTTTATCTGGCAGTGCACGGAACTGAAAATACTGTAATCGAAACTTCACGCACAGGACAGAACAAACGAGGTCACCACGACTATTTTGCTTTTACTTCTGCCCAAGCGTCCCCATCGCCACCTCCTCGCGCCCCATGAATTCATGGTGCAATGCATCATGTCGTCTGCCCGAGCAGCTCACGCATGATCGAGGTGAGTTCGTCGATGAGCTAGAGAGTGAATGAACATCAACAAGTGAGATAAGGGCAGGCACGCACAGTAAGGAGGCTCCCGAGTGCAACCATTCCTGTAGGAAGGAACAGAGTTGGCAATAGAAGGAAGGAAAAGGTAATGACTGGCCTGTTGAATGTGTGGGCAGTTGCTCATCCTAAATGTGAATCGGTTAGCCGCGGACTCGGCGCTCGAGTGCACAAGAAGACTAACCATCAGAACGCTCAACAAGAGTTTTTCAAACCCGATGCTCGCGCCCTCAACTTTGTCCGCCACAAACTCGGCATGCGTGTCCGAGTCGGAATCTTCTGAGTCGCTCTCGTGCTCGACAGGGGCGGAGATGCCCGCGGCTTGATGCGCGGAGCAACCGATCAAACGGATGAACTACTCGCAGTAAACCTGGCGCTCGTGGAGATATGGGAGAGACGGAGGGAGCCGGTGCCCCATCTGTAGCGCGTTCGACAGGATGTCGATGGTCGCGAAGACATTGAATAGCTGCAAATATTGGGTATGAAATTTGGGCCAGCAATACTTTGACTCACGAGGTTAGGGTTCAAACACGGTGTCTGGACTTCGGGTCAGGACATCAGTAAGAACGGAAAAAATGAACGCACCCGATGTACTGGAATGCTACACCGCTTGGTATCCAGCCTCGAGAATGCGGCAGCAATAAGGGAGAGGGTCGTAATCGATTTTGTCCTGCGACTCGTCAGTAATTGAACTCAGGCATAAAACAAGATCGACGCACTCTTTCGGGCGCCCATACTGATCTCGAGGTCAATCCACCCAATTTGCGCGTTTAGGGCGGCGGGCGTGCCGCCGAAGCCTGTGCGGGTGGGGGCGATCTGTGTGAGCGAGCGAGTTAGTAGGCTGCTTGTAGTCTGTAGTTTACCCGGTGACAGGTGTTTGGAGATCGCAGTTATTACATAAACATCGGAGTTTGAATTTGGCCCAAGGCTCTGCAGCACTTCCAACGCCCTCCCCATGAAAGTTTTGGAGGCAAAATGAGTTTAATTTACATTTCAAAGACATCTGGCTGTTCACAATGGGTGATTTTGTCCATGTGGAAGCTGGAACGAGAAGGCTGCTTGGTAAGCAGCCGAACCATCAAAACTCGGCATCTTTGTTCTTGACGTTTGTCGCTGAGACTTCGCAGAAGACAAGACTCAATTTGAACCATGGAACTTGAATCTTACACTAAATTGTGGAAAGACACATTCTGAAAGCCATCTTGAGATCCGCGATTTTTTTGATTATATAATAACATCGATCTCCGATCAGGGATCATGGTTTGACAGACTACAACAAAGCGAAGGATGAGCTCAAATTTTGTTGTATCGTCTGTTTATAAGAGACTAGATCTCTTGTGGATCTCTATGATCTTTGTGTTCCTGATCTTCTCGTACGAAGGGGCGCATCCAAGAAATGGTACCGAAATCCAATGCTGCGGCGCGTGTGTATGGTGAATACCGGCTTATGACCGCCGCTTGGCCCCCAACCTGGGAGCAAACTCGGAATCGGCTACCTTGGCCCAAGGGGTGGCTAAGGCAAAACTTCTGGACCACGACTACCCAAAACCTCGTTGTCGTGACCCCGGATACCTGAACGACCACCACCAGTCGGCAATCAGTCGGTCCGATGATCCGCGGGCTGGATGCGGAAACCACTTTGTTAACTTTACCAGCAAAGCCCGACTAGAAGCATGGATGGCCATCCTACATCTTACTGAAGTGATGCAATGTATGAGTGCATATGTATAGAATATTCCTCGCAATTTTACTCGGTGAAAATCCATCAACGCAAACAGCATGGCAGCTATCGGCTAGTTACAGACCCCAAATGGCGGCGGAAAAATCCCTAAAAAAGGCCCGAGGCATTTAAATATGTACCAAACCCATCCTTGACATTTTTAAGCCCAACCCCCCCAAACTGTGTCGAGGTTGCGTCCATTGCTGTTCCTCAACGGCTGAGCCAAATATCACGCGTTATTGTTACGTTGCTTCACGTCCCTCGGCAGCTAAGCGAGGTGGAAAACAACTGGCGAAAGCACCTCCAAGACCACGTCCTTTAATAAATCTATTGTCATATTCGAATTCAGAGACCTCAAATACATAAGTTCTATGTCTCAAAACCAGTCGAACCAGTTGAAATGAAGGAGATATTCAAAAACTTAGTCGAAAACACTGTAAAAACTGATTTCTCAGGACCCCGGATACTTGATCAACTCCCACCAGTGGGTAGTGATGGTCCAGAATTAAGGTTTTCGCCACCCCTTGCCTTGGCCTGACGACTGATTGGCCTGGAGCCGAGGTCATATCGAATGATCGAATCGACATCAATGATGCCCAACGTCGGAACGACGTTGGCAATCTCTCCCCATTTGGGAAAATCACGTCAAGGTGATTCGCGCCATAAAATTTCCAGTTCTAGATAGCTCGTTCCTCTCCATCCCTTGCAATGAACTGACTTTTGTCTGGAAACTGGGTTGATGATGTAATGACAGTGAGAAGAGGCCGTGCGGCCTGAAGATGTGGGGCAGGCCGGAGCTCGGCGTCGGGCAAATTTGTTGATCCCAAGCAGTCACTGATCTCGCGTAGACATCAAAATCACATACCATATTTCAAGGTCAGTTTTGTGGAAAATCAGCGTCAGGTCCTTAAGATGAATACAACACTGATTCTTGCATGAAATCAGGCCTACCTAATTCCAGGCCAACCTGAGCCGCCCTGCGTCGAATCAACCATCAACTGCCAAACGGTAGGCTTATCAACCATCTTGAGTTGACAGATCGTTCTTCTACGTGCGAACAAGATACGGATAGATGTATATATATATCACAGAGTGCGTACGTCCTCCTTTCTACCCCACGCTGCTCCCTGAGTCCCCAGTCTGCGACTGCTTCTCCGCCGGCGGACTGTCATTTTTATTTAATGTCCTCCAACTCAGACCGAACTCCGCTTGCAGCCGTGCTTGAGGAGCTCGTCGATGTCGGATTCTTTATACAGCACGCGGTTGCCGGTACGATTGCCCAAACCATCTTTTTCAGTGAGCGCGTTCATGGAGATTAGCAGGTTGGCTGAAGGTTTTCTAGGTGCATATGGCATCTTTTTCGCCGTTGCGTTGTATTCAATTTTGTAAGTTCTGGCGGCAAAAGTCAGCCATCTCATGCTTGACGGATTCGATTTCCAGTCGGAAAGGCCTGAGGTCTCGGGCCGCTATCATCATGCTTCTGGTTGTGGTGTATCTATATGTGGCATCCGCTGCTCAATGGGCCATGAACGTCTGGGTTACACTCACAAAGATCCATGGATTCTTGATGGTTCCCGATGTTCCTTTCCGGGACCGACCAGAGCTGGCAGAGGCGGCAATTCTCAAAGTGATCGGAATACAGGAAGCTATATTCGACTTCAATGTTTGTGCAGGTTCTCAGTCATCCGTGATTATTAAACAAGCAATCAGATGGCCGTCGGAGACAGTGTTGTCGTTTGGCGCACATGGGCCGTTTATCAGCACAGAGTTCAGCGCAGGATTTTGGTAATCTTAGTGCCAGGCACCCTCCTGCTACTGACGTTCAGTGAGCTCCTGAAACTCTCATATCCAGTACCACCTTTGATTCCTTTTTTCCTTTCTAGTTTTTTCGATCATAGACACCGCGTGCAACAACTATTACGGCGCTGCGCCTCTTCCGGGTGTCTGCTATGAAGCCGGGATGATTGGCTGGGGCCTCTCTGCCGCAACCAACATCACTTGCACGATATTCATTGGGTTAAAAGCCCGGTATGCATCTCTTTCGGTTGAAAACGAGTCTTCTGATATAAATGCCCAGACGGCATCGCAAAATAACGCAACCGCTTGGGAAACCTAGCCGGATGTCAGGAGAAAAAGTACTTTCCATCCTTTTCGACTCCGGCTTTATTTACAGTTTACTCTGGGTACGATAATCCGACCCTTTGCTTACAATTCTTGACTAAGACTTGATCTTCCAGCTCAGCCAATTAATTTCGTTCTTCGCTGCCGCCCACATCATCACCTTGACTTCACCCGCGGTCTACCTCTTGGGAGTCATTAGTGCAATGGGAAACCAGATGGCGGGCTTCTACCCGACGCTCGTGATCGTTATCGTGAATCTTCGGCGTACGATCTGGGAGGAGGAGGAGTCGATGCCAGTTAGCAGTCCCTTACGCTGGACGACGAATGCCAAGCGATCCGGGATGACAGACACGTTCGGTAGCCAGCGTGGAGATGATGCTGTTCACGTCGAGAGCGTCATTGACATCACCAGCGACAAGGCTTTCAGCAAACATCCCAGAGTGTGACGGCGCGCCACCACGTTGTTATTTCCACTTTCATTTTCAACACTCTTGGACACCTTTACCTGTCTCTGGACTATATTTTGAATGTAAAAGATCGGCATCCTCTCTGGAGCTCCACTCAACCTGTAGGATAGGAAGTGTAATGAATAGCTGTATTCCCAATTCAACCACTGTACACTTTACCATTTAGCATATTGCTTAGCACCGCGGACCGCCTATAGCAATTCCGCAGCCTCGCAGCCTTGTTCAACATTGATCGGTTTCTTCATGTCTTTTCTTCAACATTGGGAAGTATTATTTAATACCGAATTACTATTGAAGATATTCAAGTAGTACCCTGTTGCACAGATTAAGGGAACGTTCTGATTTAACATTCTAGTCCCAACGCTCCGAAAGGGTGGAATAGGGTACATTATGTTTACCCATAGATCAGGTGCACCGTCAGTCGAAAAAGAGGTGCTGAGAGGTAAATGCAGTCTGGTCTGCGCCAGCTCGCGCAGAGCCGCGACCGTGCTCGACGACAGTTTTCTTCGGGGTTGTCCGGATTACGAGCCGCTGAATGGACCGGCTTCTGCAGTCTGCGCACACCACCTGGGTATTTGTCGTTGTAGCTGTGGATCCCCGTCGTGACTTGACCATGTCGACGAGACGCACTTGGTCGAAGAGACCACTGGCACGCCCGCCATTGAGCTCCAGCGTCGCGAGGTTCGGCGCAAAACAGCATCGTGTGTGTTAGCTTTACGATGAGTTTGTTGGCGGCCGGACGTCGCGAGCGCTGATGGGGACGCGCAGAGTTTCGAGCATCGGGGTGTGTTCGATGATAGAGATCAGGAAAGGAGCCACAAGCGTGTCTGAGTTCCGGACGAGGGAAATAGTATCGAGGGGTGGATGGTCGCGGCAGATGCCAGTGAGGTGGCCCGATCTTGCACTCTTCAGACTTTCAATGCTCTGCTGCTGTGCTCAAACTCCTTTCTAACTCAGCTTCAATTCTTCTATGCATGGATCTCTCCGGGATCTGTTCACAAGATATTATCCCGGGTTTGGGCTAGCGCATGGTGCTTTATCCCTGCTCGTTCTGGCCATCAAGGTCACTTGGTGCGGAAATATATTCATGTTCTTCCTGTCTTTTCTCAACAGATCATCATCAACATATCATTTGCCAGATTCCGTTCTTGGCACAACCCAACTTGCCTGCCATTCACCTCGTGCTTTTTTCTGCAACATTTCTCAATTCCCTTGTTTCCTCGTGTTTCCTACAGTGTTCGATGTCCATACTTTTGGGAGTCCGCGCCATTCTCGTCACTTCGTTACTTCGCTTAGCGCTGCGAAAGTTCGTAACTTTGATGGGAATTCGTGAAAGTTCGTGAGTTTGATGGCTTTCTGTGAAAGTTCGTGAGTTGGTATTCCAACCTTGTCAAACGGCGACTCCTCGGCACAGCACTCCGTGATGTGCATCAACAGCTTGCCGAGGTTGGCTGGTTAGGTTCCGGTTAGCCGGTTAGGGGTTGGAGGTTAGAGGTTTGGGTTAGGGGGTTACAGTTAGAAGTTAGAGGTTAGTAGTTAGTGGTTAGAGGTTAGAGGTTAGCGGTTAGGGTTAGAGGTTAGTGTTAGGCCAGGGTATCAATATAAAAAAACGGGGGAGAAGGAAATGATGGCCAGATTGATGCGTCTGATTTGTGTGGTTTGTTCACCTCACGAACTTTCCTGGGAATTCACCAAACTGACGAAGTTTCAGAGGTTGCCATCAAAGTGACGAACTTTCGCGAGTTTAAGCGAAGTAACGAAGTGACGAGGGTGACTACTACCCTACTTTTGGCCTGCGTTGAACAATTGATCTTCCTTTTTTCACATTGCCGGAGCGGAGCGGCAGCCCGGCTTGTGCGTATAAATACAGTACAGTAGAGCTCCTCATGAGCTTGTAACCAATGGCCTAACAGCCAGAGAGTGATATCTCACTTGATTCACGAGAGATAAAATCAACAGAAGCTGTCCTACGCCGCGCTCTGAGTTTTTCAGTTGTTGGTTCATATTTTTTGGCAGCACTGGCGAGCGGCTCGCCAATGTGATATGGGCTTCAGTTGCGAACGCAGCTCCAGAACATGAAAGAAGATGGAGGTGGAGGAATAAGCGCCGGCACTGTCACGTTCGTGACGGTTTCAGTGCACCGCCACGTGTGACACAGGCTTCTCGCTATCACTCATCTACTCTTCCTGGGGGCATATTTTATGAGCGGCTCAAGGACATCGAGCGACAATACTCGACTCTGCTCCTTCCTCCAGACACCCCAGCTGCAGCGACAATGGACTCAGGCGTAACCAAACTGGTATTGTTCGGGGCGCTGGGGTCTGGCAAAAGGGCATTAATGGAAAGGGTGAGCCCACACTCCAGTAGTAGTCTGCATCTTATAAATATTACTCGGGCCAGTTTATACTAAACTACTTCAGCGGTATGTCGCCACTATCTGCAGCAACCGGTGTGGCCCTGACTTGGTTCAGATGCACGTAGAGTCAATCCGCCCACATGGCGTTGCGGCTAACCGTTGCACAGGGCTGCTACTACGCGGGAATTGAAGACAGCTGGCGGAAGATGATGCTCGTGGATGGGCACATGTGTTGCGTGCAGGTGGAGCTCATCCGAGAATATGATGAGGACCTAGCGTGGAGTAATCCAATCCCTCACATTCTGCATTCCGGGGTTTACTGTGTTTTTTTCTTTTCTTTTCTTTCTTCTTCCCGCATTTTCAGAGGGCCAATACGAGGAATATATTCGGTACGTGTATCCACTGCAGTATTGTCGCGTGATAAATGTCGTATCGTACAGGAACGGCGAAGCGTTTCTCCTCATGTACTCTGTCTCCTCAAGGGCGTCATTCGACCGCCTCGCCGAGTTCCGGGAACGCGCCGTGCGGGGCAAGCCGGCCATTCCACCGATGGTTGTCGTGGGGAACCAGTGTGATAAGCGGGAATCTGAGCGCGAGGTGTCGACGGAGGAGGGAGCGGCGCGGGCGGTGCAGTTTGGGTGTCCATTTATCGAAACGTCTGCTAAAACGGGGGAGAATGTGGAGCGTGCGGTTGTTGACCTTGTTCGCGAGCTGCGGGAGCGGCCGCCCATTGTTGCACCGAATGTTCGGAAGAAGAGGGGGAGGGATAAGAGATGTATCGTTCTGTAATCCCGTACGCAATCACCAACGAGTAACATAATGTGTCAGTGTATATCTGTGCCTTCGCTTCGCTCCGGCGTGCCGATAGTAAAGCGCGGATGACCGCTTAATATGGTTACGTGGAATGCATTGAGGCAATTACACGTCTACGAAAGCATTGGCGCAAGCTCTTTGTTGCGTACAGTCGAACAGGATTTGATAACACGAGTCTCGTAGAAAATTGTCAACTAAGAATTACACACTTAGATTTACCAGAAAGTTGGTGCACCCCGTCAAAAAAAAAAAATGGTCCGACTGAGACGCCGTGTAGTCGTACCTAGTCAATGTAAATATCGTCGATGCGAAAAACTCACCAATATCACGAGGCCTCGTTTGTGGGGTTGCGTAAAAAATCGGGACGCCGCAGTTGAGACCGATGCTCTTGATTTCCATTTCCGAATGACCAGAATTGGAATACTGAATGGTGAGATCCGGCATGAGGAAAGGGCACGCACCACTTCCCGGACCTGAACAAAACATCTGTGGGTGCAGTCGGACGCCTTGAGGCGTCAACACCTTACTGCACTCAAATGCAAACGAAATCAGAGACATCGTACCGGCACGGGCTTAGGCAGCTGCAGTTCAATTAAAAGAAAACTGTGGTCAGCGTTCATACAGAGACGGCAGGATACCCTGACATCTTCGCAGGCTTCAACGAAGGTCCTTCTTGGTGTTGTGTGAGGTTCAAACTTGAAGTCGTGCCTTGATGTCTTGCGGTGTCTTGAGACCGTGAACGTCTGGAAACTCCTTGGATCATAAATCGATGAAACATACCGAAGTTCTGAGTGGAGATCTTGAACGGTTCCAAATATCTTCAGGTACGGACTAGGGGAGGGTCCGGAAGATTGACTGTCACGAATGTCAGTACTGCAGGAGAATGTGAGGGATTAATATTTGAGCGAAGGCAGTGAGATCGAGAATGAGCCAGCAAAAATTGGGGTAACGGTGGAAATGGTGGCCATGGAGGGCCAAAGAGAAAGGGAGCGATAGACAATTTAAGCGGAGGTTGGACGGCTATCGGTGATCGGTGACGCCAGAATCGAAGCACCCGCCCAGATCTTGGAGTTACTGCTTGGTGCTTGATGCAGCCGGTAAGCTGGTCGAATAAATATAGTGCCTGTAGCAAGTGGAATGGAAAAAAAAATACTTAGGATAAACAGGGAAGGGTACGATCTGATCCGAGGCTTCTCTTTAAGATACAATGAGAACGCAAAATAAAGATTGAAAGAACTCGCGTCCAAGTGTTGCTCGCTCGCTGTGACTCGGAGGGTCAGAGCCCTCCCTATTGCTAGCCACATGTACAAGTCAGTAGAGGAGACAGAGTCTGGTGAGCGCCAGGCGGAGCACGGTCAATTGAAGCCAAGGGCCAAGAATGAATGGTGATCTCGATAAGAAGAGGGATTTGGCCTCGAGATGGCTGGCATACTGGAGGATGTGCGGAGCGAGAGCAAAAGAACGGAGCCACAGGAGCCGAAAGGAGGGCTTACTGGCGTCTCGCATCCTGCTGGAAGCCGATCGCGAAGTACTTGCACCAGATCGAGCTCGGTACCGATACGGGGGAGGGGCGCAGCTGGGGAATGGTGTGCGGTGGAGGGGAGCTGTACGGTGCAACGAGCGAGATCGACATCCATCGAGGGCCTTCGATCCCACAAGATGAGATGGGGGAACGGCGTGGATGGCAGCCCGAATTTGGGTGACGGATGAGTTTTGGCTATGGACGAACTGCGAAAGAAAGAAAGAAAGAAGTCGGTGTTCGGATTGGGAGTGCGTTGGAATGCTTGGTGGGATTTTACCAGGTGAGGCGGCGCAGCCAGCAGACATGGACTGGGATGCCAGCATTGTGTCGAGATGATGACTTATAGATGAGAGCAGAGGAAGTTGGATCGATGAGGTGGATGGTAGGAGGACGAAGGAGAGCACCGATGGCCGGTGGCAGTCAAGGCGGGAAAAACAGGAAGAAAAAACGAAAAACAAACAGGAAGAAAGGAGACCATCTCGTCTCTAAGTGCTGCTCGCTCGCTGTGAGGGTAAGAGTCTTCCCTAAGTCGGCAGATGAGACAGAGCTCGGAGCGCGCAGAATCCAAGGCAAATGAATGGACCTGATACCGAGATAGCGGGATATATGGCCCAGGAGATATGATACATGCATGAAATCCGATAATGGATATGCGAAATGGATGCTAAAGAACCAAGCCGCAGGAGCCCAAGGGAGGTGCTGGCTGGCGCTCTCGCACAGCACTGGAAGCAGAAGTGCTAGATACCTAGCTGCACCAGATCGAGATCGATACCGATACGGAGGAGGGGCGCAGCTGCGGGCAAGGGCATGCGGTGGAGGCGAAGTGTATGAGCAAGGAGCTAGATCGGAGCAAAAGAAAAGGAGCATGAGCGGGAGGAGGGGAGCAAGGACGGCACCAGAAGCGCTAATGTAGCCAGGGAGTGACGAGGAACGGCAGACAGTACGGAGCACGAGGGCGGATGTGCGCTGATGTGCGGGAGCTGTGAGAGAACACGCTAGGGCCGGAGCTGAGGCCGGCATCGGCCCAGTGGCGCGAGGAGTGCAAGGCCTCAGTGGCTTTATTGGTGGTGGAGGCGCGTTGAGGTAGACTGGCGAGGTGGTGGTGCAGTTTGAAAGCAACGTGGCGGCGTTGATTGCCGCGGCGCGGGCGGACGGATAAGCGCGGCACGAGCGCGGCGCGCCCGGAGCGGACGGGAGTAAACGCGCATTCATACGGGCGATGATGCAGTGCAGGTGGGCGGGGCAGAGGTGGGTCCATATTTCTTGTGGACAAATGGCTGGTTGGGGTACTTACAAGGGAAGTGAGTAATGTGGCCCGAACGGGACGAACCCCAGTGTAGGAGGTCAGAAAGAGGTGGGCTCGGAGATTTCGGCGTTGTTGGAAGTTTGTTGAACTCTCCGGGATGTTCGAGCGTCATCGCGCGTTGAAGGGTTTGCCAACACAAAACGGTCAATGCGCGAAATCTTTGCGGAATTTTCAGAAAGAAACAGTCTTACGGCCCAATACCTGTCCGCCATCAGCCTTCTAGCCCCGGGACACTCAGAGCAAGTTCACCTCGGGCATGAATCTCAAGGAAAAATTCACATAAATTACCCTTTTTGTGTCCAGCTCACGGCCGAGTTTGGCCTCGGTATGAATATCAGTGTGTGAGGAGGAGTGTCTCAATTGAACGATCAAATTGTGCTCCGAGTCTTAGACTCATGTGTCGACCATAGTGGCAGATGACGCCTCTTGGAAGTTAGAATTCACCCAGACGTTTTGGGTCGAGCACGATGCAGCGCCCCTTCGCCTCTCTTACTTCGTTTCACATTTTGATGCACACCGCTCGTGGTAGAATCTGGACATTGAATCGTAGGCAGGGAAGCCAATTACGTATGTATAATAATGACGTTTACCAATCTAAGCATCCCAAAAACTCTATAAAATTTCACAGTAGACCCAAAGCTGCTCAGAGATCGGACGGGTCAAGCGCGTCGTAGGTCGGACAGAGCTGGTCCCAAGCCGCTATACGTATAAACCCCCGAGTCAGCGAACGCACAATGAATAAATCCCCGGAAATGGACATACGCGAATGAGCAATGGTGGTATTCCAGTCCGGCACATCCTCTGCGAACACGATGGCGAGCCCGCTGTCAGGATCCATACAGTATTTCAGTAGCTGCACACAGCAGGGAATGCACGAATAAAGACGCACGCCTCGAGGTGCCAGTCGATATGGCAGTGCAGGAACCACGCTGCAAAGGTTGATTGAGAATCATCCACGGCGTGCAGGAGGAAGTAACTCACGTCCATCGTTATCGGTGACGAAGCGGATGGTGACGTTGTCTCCAGCGTTGCCTACGCTCACCCTGCGGCGAGAACCACCGTCAGTTCGAAATCATGAGGAATCGAGATAAGATAAAGACGTACACATCGCGCCGGGGCTAACAAGCGAGGGAGTGTTTTAGAACCAACGTTTAACGACAAAAAGAGGCAAGACGACTGACGGGGTTGGCGTAGTTATAGACCGAGCTGTTCGCGCTGCGCACGACGTCGAATGCATGGCCGTGCAAGTGGAATGGATGCTACAGCACGGTGGAAGAAAGAAAGAACAAAAGAATATCAGTTCCGAACCTCTGCGCCGCGCGATGAAGACGCCACGCACCTGTCCGCCGCCGGGGATCGACACCTGGATCACGCTGTCCTTTGGAATAGGGAACACAGAGCCGGTGGGGAGAAGCGACTGCGCGTCTTCCGCTCCAGAAAGGATCTGCAGCAGCACCGGGGTGGTGGGTGGGACGAAGGAGACGTTGTTCATCGCGAACTTGCCGCCCGCCTGCGAGCGTACATGCATGTGAGGAGATGTTCTATGTGCGGAAGAGAGGGGGGAATACCCACCGCAGAGATGACGAAGTTGAATGACTTGGCTGGAGTGCCAGAAGACACGGGCGTCAGAGGCTAGAATTCGATGTTCAGTGCCTGAAATAGCTACATCAGACATGGTCCACGTACTGCGCCAGGGCTGGATAGCGGCTAGACCGGCGAAAGGGTAGTGAGCAGCGAGGAGAGCTGAGGTATTGTACCACTCACGCGCATATTTGCTTCGACGAATGCGTTGGTGCTGTTATTCTGCGTGGATGTAGGGTCCGCATCCGCCGCACCAACATCTATAATAGGCCATGCATTTCTCAGTGGCAAGGACAAAATCCTCAACACGGCCACTCACAGCGGAGAATCGCAGAGTTGATCCCACCTGTGAAGCCTTTTGGCCCCGCACTCGGGTTGGCACGGATCCCTATCAACGCCACCATGAGCTAAGCACACACACACGGGCAACTGATGTCCAACGCACAGTAATTGTCCATGGCCTGGTCCGCGTTCAAAATGAATGAATACCGCTGGCCAGCGAAGATCGTGATCTGGTCGACGCTGTACGGCTGCGTCGTGATCCCATCCGCCTCGATGATCGTGAGGTTCGTGTGGCCGTCGATCTGGAAGACGTAGTTAGGCGAGCAGGCGATGTTGACGAGGCGGATGCGATAACGCAGGCCGTGCTGCACGGTAAGGACGCCGAGCGGGGCGGTGACTGTTCATTCACATGAAACACCGATGCGATGTCAATGAGAATGAATGGCTACGATAAGGAATGAAGCGCCACATACGGGTAGTGGATGTCCGTCCAAGCCCCTGGATCAAAGTGGAGTCGGGAGGCCTGGCCGAATTTCAGTCCTGAGGAACGACGCCAACGCAGTAGACAAAAGTAAATGTGACCCACGGAGTGCCAGTTTCCTGCTTGGCGAGAGTGTGGTCTGGGGCACAATTAATCACAACGCTGTCAGTTTTGGTAGATATCTGCGTCCAGATTCATCACGTACACCAATCGGCGAGGGTCAAGACCGTCTGGTCTGAAAAGTGGGCGCTGTCAGAATCTCCACCCGCTGATCGGCCTGTCGAGCGGGATCACATACCGTTATCGACCTCGTAATAGCCAAGGTACGGATCCTGCGGGTCGTAGACAACCATGGGTCCGCGCAAGCCGTCGCAATACTGCGTCGCTGAAATGGAATTAGATCTCAGCGGAAGAATTGGAGAGTAGACACAGGATGACGTACAGAGATGAGAGTGATACCAGAAGGTACTGCGACACAGTGAGATGATTGGCTTGTTAGAAACGTTCTTCTACACTTACCCAGCTTGGTTCACGGTGAAATCGTAGAGGAATGAGTTGCCATGGGCAATTGGACACTGTGTTACGAATGCAGGGCTGAATGCACATCGGTGAGCCGATGCTGGCGAGGTGAAATCGCATCCTTACCCATCGTACGAAGCAGTTCCTTTCTGAATATGGTGTTAGCCCTGTGGAACCGGTTGAACACCTCGAGAAGCGTTTACCTGGAAGATGCCGTGCCAATGCTACTCGGAATGATTAAGTCAAAGGAGGAAATTTAATTTAATGAACTTACGATGGACGTGGACTGAAGCATTCTGGAGTCGAACTGATTGTTGACGACGTTGAGCTGGAAGCGATCGCCCTTGTTCCCGACGATCGTGGTGCCCGGGAACTGGCCCCCAGAAAGGACAGCAGGGCGCGTCGTACCATCGAGTGTAACAGACGCATTGGCAACAACGATGTCGCCCACCGGACCGACTGTCACGGCCGACGCGAAGTTCGCCACAGCAAGCGCGATTGAGAGGAAAGAAGCAGAGAGCCTGGTCATCTTACACTGAAGGAGCGGATCGAACAGGAAACGATGCTGTGTGCGTTTTATACCACACAATTCCGGTATTTTTATCACTCGACATTCGTCTTATTGCGCTTGGCACTGTAGCAGGTTTGGCGACGGGGATGGAGGGCCGAGGCTGACTGCAAAATGTTCTATGACCGGTGCCCCTGTGCCTGGCCGTTTAGTCTCCATCTGCTTGTGTTTTAGATGTATGCCAGTTCATGCCAATATCTATAATGGAGGTCCTCCGCTGAGCATGGAACAGCCAAGTGCAGACGTACATGGACGTTCGGAACAAGATGGCGTGTCACACCAATGTCACGCCTCACCGGAGCAATTCGGCAACGCCAGTTGGCCAGCCGATTTGTTTGTCCGGTTGCAGTCAGAGTAAAAAACTGAGAACGACTGAAGGTGGTGGTCAATGGCAGCAGCAACAAGCAACTTGGATAATGAGTCACTCGGCGTCACTTAAGAACCAATAATATACCTCCCCCCCGGCTTGAATTCGCCATCTGTGATATTGAAAGTTGAAACAGTTGACTTCCTCAGCGCCGTTCGTGGCCGCACCGACAGTCGGACAGTAGATATGTCCTTGCAGTTGGGACAATACAAAAGTGTACGTATCTACCTTGTTCCCCCTAACACACTCGCTAAGCGCGATCAAAATGTGGTACACATCTGCGGGGGCGAAAATGCCGCGTCTGGCGCGCACTGCCGCACATGGACCATTACATTGTTCAGTGTGGCCCGGAGTAACTCGGGACCGGAAACAAGCGCTGTACTGGAATGAAAGAGTATGTCTGATGGGATGGATAGTCCAACGGTGGTGGAACATCAGTGGTTGAGCCCGCTGAGCTCCGTATGACCTCAGCAGGAGGGCGGATGTAACGGCCCGATCACCCGCTACGTGGGTTCGGGGTAATCGGGACAGGCACTGTTAACCGTTCTTTAAGCAAATGCCTCCGGCGGTTGGTGGGTCGGCGGTGCAATTGCCCCATGTAGTTTTATCTCCATGTTGTCGGCCTCTCCTCTGATCCTCAAAATGATAATTTTTCTTTGGACAAGACGGGCCGCCACTTCATTCTGGCACGCTACGAGGGTACAGCGGGGTAACGACCAAGGATAAAGGCAGTCTGACGGAGGACTCCTTGTCTTCATCATGAGACTCCCGTGTGGCCTTGAAATCCCGAATCAAGACGCTTGCAAAAATTGAAGGCAAACAGGATTGTACGCGAGAAATTGGGTTGATTAGCTGCCTGCGAGGAGATCCGCCGTGCAAGAGAATAAACCTGGTCATTTCTAGCCATGAATTAAAGAATAAAATTGGGATTGATAACCACTGGTGCGGCCAGTGAAAATTTCGCTTAACACAATAACGGAGGAATAAGGGACGGAAATTAAAGCTGGTGGGCGGCAGCCGAGGTATCAGATCGTGAGTTGCGGGAGAGTTCGAACGGGCAGTGGAACAGCCAGACACATATTGATGATCAACGCCAAGCAGGTTCGCCGAGAAGACTTTCAGATCAGTGGAAAATCTGGAACACCAGCGAGACAGTTCGACTGTAGCGAAACTACCATAGCAGACAGAAGCGTTGATCCGGAATATTCCCAGAAGAATGTTGCGATTCCAGTAATTTCGGGTGCGGAGAAAAAAATGGGGGAACCTTTACCAGTCCGAAAGATGGACATGGGGCCATGGACTACGTGGCCTCCCGCCTGATAAAAATCGAGTTGGGCTGCGCCGTAGCAGCAGCAACTGTGATCAAGTACCAACTTGTCAGGGAGAAACTGTGCGCTGGTCAAGTGTTCAGCTTCATGGCGTGTTGAGGTGCGAAATCCAGCTGCGTAAAAGTCACTGGAGGTCGAGGAATGAGGACAAGAGAGCCAGAAGAAAGGGGAACCACTACATGGAGATAAACACAAATAGATACAAAGAATCGCCCAGGTAATCGTTAAAGAACGGTGATTTGGATCCGAAATCATCACACAGTGGAAGCTTACTGCCGGGTCTGCAATTCCAACCTCATTTCCCCACTAGTACTACCGGAACTTATCAAAGGTCTCTTTGTGTTACTGCGCCAGTGCAAATGTCTCCAGAACGGCACCGAAACTATTCATCTGACCCACCCGTACTGCCTGTCGCAAAGCTTGTCGCAGCAAATGATCTTGCGTCCGAAATTCAACTGCCTGCGGCCACCTATGCTCCCGAGGATTCTCCACACAAAAATGGCGCACCTCGCTTGGCTGCAGAATCTATGTTTGCCCGCTGCCCTGCTCAGCAGCTGTTTCTCTGGTTCTGACCCGTTATCCGGCCAGTGGTTTTGCGATCAGTGTCTCCTGCCTGGTCCTTGGTCACAAATTCGTCAGTGATCGTTTTGGCTAATCGTTCAGCGCACCAAATTCTCTCAATCGGCGGTCGAAAATATCATGCGAGACTCAAGTACTGCCGCTGTTCAGCCTGCGGACCACGCAAGTATAATATACCCCCAGGCTATTCGATGAAGCTGTGCAGATCATTATGATTCCACCTCAATTCGTTCCTGTAATTATCAAAGTTGTTTCACTAATAGTGTCACTTCTTCAAATCTCGTTTTCGTGGAGTGACCAGTGTATGCCAATGCTCATAGGATCCCGAAATGGGTCAATTGAACCAAATAATTAATTATGTCTGATGTCGGATAGTCCAACGGTTTGCGCCAGGTGCAATTCCGGCACGCTACATGTTAGGTTTTGAACCACTGCTGAACGTGGACCGAACCGGAAGCGGACCTAAAATCTGGTTCAGTGGCTGTGAGGTCACTGGACCGAGCCAAGCCCAGTGAGAATCCCGTCTGGGCAAGCATGCTGAAACCCGCTGTTAAATCAGCCCATATCCGAACACCTGACAGCAACTCAGAGCATGAAATCTGGAGTTTTATCTAGGCAAATGTTTGCGGTATGCGCTGGCTACGTGTAAACCAGATCAGTACCAGTATGCTACGATATGCTCCTTATATTTTGCTTGTCTTTGAATTGAATGTATTCCATTTCCGTACATAATACACAATTTCTGCTAAGTACCTACGGCCGTCATCGACGATCACTGTTTTATTTTGGCTTGCTTTTTGCGCTCTTTTTCATGTTTGGCAGACATGGTAACCGGCGAGTAAGCCGTTGAAATCTGTCCTTTTTGAACGTTTCAGGTGCTCTGCGACCTTTGAGGAACGATACAGCACCCAGACTGCACGAAACGGAGAAAAGAGCCAAAATGGGCCCGGAAGAGGGCGGAAAGGGAGCTGAACACCGGAACCTTCGCAGCGTTAGCCATCTTTCGGCCCTTTTTCGCTTCCTTTTTTGCTGAAGACCTAGATCTTTTGCGATTTCACCCCTTTGCATGTTGAAATGAAGGAATAAGAAAAAAAGGAGAACAAAGGGAGCGAAAAAGGCTACTGTGAGCGACCTTAGTGTCGTGGAACGAACGGCAGGCTTGATGCGCAGTGGCATCGCGGCTCTCCCATACTCCTCCTGCTCCGAGTCTCATTACGGATGGAGACATAATGACTGACATTATCTCACCAGCAATCCGTAGTCGATGTTCTCTTCCGTGTTTTCAGTCTCGGATCGCCTCGCAGGACATAATTTGAACTAGCAAGTGGAAAAGGTATTCACTCAGAGCCACAAAAATCGACGGGGGATCATTCTAAGCAGTAGCATGGTCCTTGCACTAGTCTTCGGATTGGATTCTTGTGCATGCTTAAATACTGCACCGCCGACTACGCATTTACTGCGGGCCAACACTCGTTCGCACTTCATTTCATCTGCAGAGCTCTTGTCGAATGAATTTGAAGTGATATTCGATATGTTGGCCGATACTCGGTGAGAAATAAATAAGTTATGTCGTAATTTAGGGCAGGTTTCGGCCAGTGGCTCCGGAGAGTGCGGCTTGGTTGCGGAGTTTAAAAGCTTCAGACAGACGGAGTGCTTAATTTTATAAAGAGGGTGACGCCCCGTCGCTTCGCTCCGGCGTAGGCGGGTGACATCGTTGAGTAGAAATGCTCTAAATTCATCATTGTGCCGAAAGAAAGACATCATAATTGAGATCGACTTGCTTCGACCTACTATAAGATGTATTATAGTTCTAGATAGTATAAATTAAATCCATAACGCAACAAACCATTACAAAAAGCACATTTTGTACGTGCCCAGTGGCCTAGAGTTGGGTGGAGTCGGAGGACAGAGGAAATTTTGCCGGAAAAGACGCCGGATGCGGAGGGACAGATCAACGTCGAACTCTGGAATTAATGTAGGGAAGCAGCTATACACGATAGGGGTGGAGAGTAACGTGTCTGGATGTGAATCCGTTTGTGGGTCCGGAGAAAAAAATTGAAACTTGGAGAGTAACGCAATCCGTGAGCACTGTTGGAATGAAAGAAATGTGTTCGGTCAACTTGCCAGTGGATGGAGAGTAGATGAGGAAGACCCACCAAAACCACATCGACGACACACTCGCAGGACCGCAAAAATCGCACTGAAATAACTACAGGATTGCAAACACCGGCGAAGATGACAATGTGATGTTGCGCCAGGGACTTCGATCGCATGAGTCCAGCCAACCTGCCGGGCGAGCTCCGAAACATGGAATAAAATTTCAGAGGGCGATGTGGAAGTGCGCGCCAATGTCGCATCGGTTAACTTGAATATCCCGCATTTGGTCAATACAACGTAGATCGTCCGAGAAGAAGACGTACTATTGCTTGAATAACATTTTGCGCGGGCAGTTGAATTGAAAATGTCGGCCGAGTTCTCGATAGACTCGTTACCAGTCTGCCCTACAACGGCAAATCTTAGTGCAAGCACTATGCCGTAGGCAGACTGGTACAACTTGGACCGATCAAAAGCGCTGCGCCCGGAGTTTGAAAATTTTCATTTCTTGTGCCCTGGCTTCAAATCTCAATATTTTTCTTTGATCAAAGCTAGAGGTCCCTGTGAAGTTCCCTCAGCTTAAATTCTGTCTCCTCAGAATTTTGATTCCTCTGCTTGGGTGAGTCAAACATGCAGGACTATTTTAATAGAGGAAGTCACTTTTCGGACCGAGATCACCGAAGATAACTTTGACAGCATGATCGGCACCACTCAAGAATTTCAAACTCCGGGCGCAGCCTTTTGAGATGTCCCGAGTTGTACCAGTCTGCCTACGGCATAGTGCTTGCACTCAGATTTACCGTAGTGCAGACTGGTCACGAGTCTAAGTTCTCCACGCGCTAGATTACTTTGATGTTAGCGGGACTCCGAATTTCAACGAAAGAACCAAAAGGACAATCCAAGCACACCTGCATATGAGCCGTCTCTGCATCTGAGCTGGTAGCACCACACCTAGGGGTCTGAAAAATACTGAAAATTGGGCGTAAGATAATCACACGCAAGTGCTCACTACGCGCCGAATGTAGATACAAATAGGAGAGGCGCCCGTACCATACGCTTGCGAGACACATGTAAAGAGTGCGACCTAGCAGAGTTCTATCTGCGTATTGAACATAAAATAAAAAAGACGACTCAGATGACGGAAAGGAAAACAGACCAGAAAGACTGCCATGAGATCTGTGCCGATTACGGCCCGCGCTGTGAAGAGTCGTCAGTATAATATGAGCATAGCAGAGGAGATAATTTCACGCCACAGCGTTGGAATTATTCGAGTCCGTTGATGTATTGAAGCATGACGCTGGTATTGAAACCGCTGCGAGAATGGATTTGCGATTGAGCATTGACTCGGATTTGCGGCCGAGCATTGCGTAGTCGTCAGTCAGTCTTGATGCTTGCCTGGTCTTGCGGAGGGCTCCATCTGATGGCCTTCTTTAAGCGCAGTATCGAAGCGGGAAACGCTGTTTCCGTGTATTGGGAATTCCTGATAGGACATCTGTTAAGCATTGTATTGAAGGAGGGAGGAACACTCTTGGATGGCGGCAGAATAGGGAACGGGCGCAGGAAACCTCAGCGGAGTTGCAGTTGCGTTCTTGTCTCGGTCTTGATGTTATACAGGTCTTGCGGGGGACTTGCTCCATGTTGGGCGCTGTATTGGAGGGCAGAGGGATGCTTTTAGAAGGCGGGGTGATCCTGGGGGAAGAGATAAAGCCACGTCAGACAGGTCTCCCTTTTGGGCGGGTCTTGAGCGTTCCGCTCACGGGCATGTGGTGTGCTCAAAATAGAATTCACGTCATAGCACACAGCCCATCGAAGGCCCCCCGAAAGATAAACCGAGATGTCCAGAAATAAATGTGAGGAAACCAGTCTTGAGACGACCGAGATAATGGAACGAAGCCGTAAGTGCCAGTTAGTAACAGTGTTTGGAGTACCATTTTGAGAGACAGTGGGAAAGAGAAGCATACAAACCAAATACAAACATGTACACATAAAATCACCATCTGCTTAAGATACGGGTAACAAGCGGCTACTGGGCCACAAAGCGGCCCAGTATCCTCTTCTGTTAGGTGTGAATTTCTTTTCTGGCAAAGCTGAAACTAAAAGTGAGTATTTTTGAATTAATCTGAAATTGAACACCGAGTGGGAGGACTTGAGGCCAGCTGAGTTGATCTGAGCTGTCACGTTGGAATATCTGCGGTTGAGAACATCTAACCCATCACCAAGTTTATTTGAAGGAGAAATGATGGAAGTTGAATGTGTGGGAACGCCGATGCGGCATGAGCCCTGAATCGGGGCTGAAGCCGAAATGGGAACCGAGTCTCCGGCACAGACGGCATTAAGCGGAGATCAGGCAGCAATGGCGGCAAGACGGGAGAGGGAGCTGCCGGAATGATAGACTAAAAGCGGAGTTTGAAAAGGCTTCAGACGAACAGAATGGTTCATTTTATAAAGAGGGTGAAAAGAGGGTAGATTCAAACTTGTCACGCCAGGGGCATCTACGATACCGAATACGTAACCTACATTCGTGACCTGCTCTCCCTCCCGCAAACAGCATGTCTGCCTTCGTGGCCATGCACCAGGATGTCTGGTCCCGCTACTCCGGCGGCTCCGGTGTGCCGGCGATCCCGCTTCCAATCCTTCCAACTCGGCGCCGGCCATGCATTTGCCCATCGTAGGACCATTGGCGCACCACACTTTACGCTTCCCAGTGTTAAGAACAGCTGCGGAGGTCTTGGAGGTGGCCATCGGGAAGAAGTGCGAGCAGAAAGAGACGGAAGTGGGGTGTGGGCGATGCATGGCGTGTGGGGGTGGGATCCGATCAACAAGGATGTGGGTGTAGTGTTGCGGGAGAATTATTTCATGAAGAGCCCGGGGACAGTGGAGAAGATCGACTAATTGCCTTTGTGAAGGCGATACCCAACGAGGTTTGTCTGCCCTTTGTGTCCCTTCTCTTTTCTGTTTCTTGTTGCTTCTAAATCCCCGTGTCGTGACTTGGCTTGGGGATTTTTCTTCATCGTGTTCTTCCCTCGTCCTGCTCTTTCCTTCTTTTTTGCCCATCCTTTGTTTTACTGTCCATAATTAGATTTGTCCTTGCTGTCGTTGTCTTGATGTCTCCTTTCGTCTTTTCCTTGGTCTTTCCCGACTTGAAGCGCTGAAATCCCAGCTCGCACATTGATAGGTCTACAGTCTATGAGTGTATAAGGAAGTCAGGAGCAAAGATTCCAAACAAACCCAGTAAAGCGGACTGAAGAACTTGTCATATAATGTGAGGACTTCCACTTCGTTCTAACACCCTAAGAAGAAGCAAAGAGGGTAACTCGGTGAGAGGGTTGGAAGCGCAGTAAGGGGGCAAATCCCAACAAAGACAGAGGTGGCAAAGGAACAGCGACGGCAGGGACGGAGACTAAACAGACTTGCAACAGGTTAATGCTGCAACTAAACGAGACGAGGACAAGACGGTGGGACTATGCAGCAATATATGAAATATAGCTACAATACAACGCAGGGATGACAAAGGACTCAAACAAGGGCAATGGAGGACTCAGAACGGAGGCGATGGAGGACACTAACACAAAACAAAGGCACAAAATCCAATTCTATTTACAGTAAGATACATGGGGTTTATATAGTATTAATTCTACATGAGTCCTAATGACTCACATACTGACTCCAAAAGACTATGCTACACTGCCTTGGAGCAGGACCCCTTGAAGTGGAACCGTGGAACGATGACTCTTATCTTGTGACGCGTGAGTCACACCGGATCAATCATCCGTGATTGACACTTCCTGTCTACAGCTACCGATGCTTTGCGAAGATCTTACCCGATGAAGGACCGGTGATAGCCCGTCATCTCATCGGTAGATGGACTGTGCGGCACCTGTAGGTATATTGAAGTCGACGATATAGTTCTTCCCATTTTCTTCCACAGCATCTATCTGAGCTTAAATTAGCCTATTTGCACTCTTACTTCGGGATTGCAGGCCGAGAGATTCCCACCCGACGTTCAAGCGACCTTCAGCCGTCTCTACCGAGGCCCCACACTGATCAGCACAGGTGCTATTTTCGTCGTCGCCGAGCGGGCATCGTTTCAGTGTGCTCGGAATATTGTCGCTACATGTACGAACTTCGCTTATAAAAGCGCTCGATGTTGACGGACCTACTCACTGGCAGCCTCTATCCACCACCGCTCGGGATATTAAGTAGCTACTGATTAGTCAACATGTCGCGTCGTTCAACGTTTGCTCTGGCAACTCTTGCTGCTATGATTTCCTCAGTTCGAGGTCAAGGCGGAGTCTGGTCTCAATGTAAGGGTGTTCAAAAACCGAATTTGTTATTTGAGCTGACTGCCATTCGTCATACTATCCCAGGTGGAGGAATAGTTAGTATTTTTCCCGATGTCTCTTTATCATGCTCACCCATCGTTGTAAATTAGGGCTGGACTGGAGCTACGACCTGCGTGGCGGGCTCGGTTTGCTCGGTTATCAATTCTTGTAAGCTTCCAAGCCACTCGCCGGCAAAGAATCGCCTCACAAGAGCATAGATTATTCTCAATGCATACCGGGAACTGCAACTACCACTACTACAACAACGGCTACCACAACTTCGACCGCAACCAGCCCTTCTGGCTCTCCTTCGGGAACCGGCTCTCTGAAATTTGTGTAAGTCCTTCCAATCTACGTATTCTGAGGAAACTAGGACTGAAGTTTCCTTGCAATTGTCTAGCGGCGTCAATATTGCAGGTATGTTGTTCGGATAGTACCTTGGGTGTTTTCACCCAACAATCCGCGGAAAGGATTCGACTTCGGATGCGGAACCGACGGAACGTGCACCGTTAGCAAGGCCTTTCCGCCGCTTTCTCAATACGGAGGTCAGTGGGCCTATCTAGTTACTCACTCAAAAACAATATGTATTTATCTTCCCGGCTATTCGCTCAGGGAATGACGGCGCAGGACAAATGAGGCACTTCGTGAACGATGACGGTTTCAATATGTTCCGTCTCCCAGTCGGGTGGCAGTACCTCCTCAACAATGCGCTCGGGCCCGTCAATCAAGCAAATTTGAATGAATACGATGCCCTTGTTCAAGCTTGTCTGGGCACTGGAGCCTATTGTATCATTGATATACATAACTATGCACGCTGGAATGGCGCTGTAAGTAGTTCATTGCTTTCTGGTAAAATCTACGTCTTAAACTGTCATTGCTCATTTCATCGGGACGTTCACAGATTATCGGCCAAGGCGGACCTACCAACGCCCAATTCGCCTCTACTTGGAGCACTCTCGCTGCCAAGTACGCGAATTCGCCCAAGGTTGTTTTCGGAGTGTGAGTAATTTTTCGTTTTGACAACGCTCACAATGTACTTGTCATTGAACCCGAATACAGAATGAACGAGCCGCACGATGTCCCCAATATCAACACCTGGGCTGCGTCTGTTCAAGCTGCTGTCACTGCTATCCGACAGGCTGGGTATGTAGTGACAATTCACTTATTTCCAAAAAAAAAAACGGTTATCTTATATTACTTCTCTTCTCAACAAGTGCAACGTCGCAAATGATCCTCCTGCCTGGGAATGACTGGACCAGTGCCGGGTCGTTCGTGTCCGACGGTTCTGCCGCTGGTGGGTTTGAATCCTACTCGTGCAATGACCATTGTCATCATATCTATTTATTTAGCCCTCAGCACAGTCAAAAACCCAGATGGTAGTACCACTAATCTTATCTTCGACGTCCACAAATATCTTGATTCTGACAATTCCGGAACTCATGCGTGAGTGCAAACTCAAATTCGACAGTAATGTGACTTTAAATGGAGCAGCGACTGTACGACGAATAACATCGCTAACGCATGGACTCCTTTGGTGCAGTGGCTTCGTGCGAACCAGCGCCAGGCATTGAATACGGAGACGGGAGGAGGTAACACGGCGAGCTGCGTACAGTTTATGTGCCAGCAGATCGCATTCCAGGCACAGAACAGTGACGGTAAGCCATTTGTCAGCGCTCACAATCCGAATTTAAAACTTCTTGTTTCTGTCATTGCAGTAATTCTGGGCTACGTTGGATGGGTATGTCTTACAACCGAATTTTATCCCTAGACTCTGCTGACATACGACATGAAGTCTGCAGGTAACTTCAACTCCAGCTACGTTCTTTCAGAGGTGCCGTCGGGATCGACCGACACATCCCTCGTGTCGAGCTGCATGTCGCCAAAGGCGGGTGCACAGAAGGGATCGACGTCGTAGCGCCTCAGAGTGTTTGGATATTCAGAACATTCTGCAAATATATTTGTATAAAATCAATGCGACAGAATAAAAATCCAAAGAAGCGATAGGAACTGAGCATATTGGAGGGCGTCAACTGGCGTCAATCAATCATTTCGAAGATAAAATCCTCCCCATGCCGATGGAGAGAATAACAGGGGTTAGCTTTTAACCCCCTCGTCAGTAATTTTATTGTGGTGTCTAGCCATTACTTTACGCGGAGACAATGGCTTCAAGGGTGCATTTCGAAGTAGGGGCAAGGAAGATGTAGGATTAAGGGAGGGCGGGCAAGGGATTGAAGAGAGGAACGTAAAAGGAAGTACATGCTCAACTGGGGATTCTGTATCTACATGCATTGCATCGCCTGGCGCCAGTGGTTTCCACCACCTAGAGAAATGTGTTCCACACGCCCAAGGGCAGTGTGGGACTACCGTTCTACCCAACACCGCGGCTGGTAGTTCACCGGGTCTGTGGGAATGCGCGGCTACCCACTAAAACTCTGGGCTCCTGGAGCCAGTTGGCCAGTAAGCTACTTTCTTCGTCCAGTGTGTCGGACCATGTCTCGAGGACTAGTCGGGGCGCCAGTGCAGGGCACTTCCCCTTGATGGGCCTGTTTGCCAACGTTCGGTCCACCTGCAACCTTTGGTTCATTGCGAATTTCCACTTGTTCGTGATCTCATCTTCTGTTGTTGGCTCACCGTCCCGCGAAATCACACGGTCGTTCCGCAACTTCCAGATAAGATAGGCGATTCGGACATCAAGATCCGATATAGCCGCTGCGTGCCTGTCCCGTTCATCTTAATCTTTCTCTATCTTACTAGTACGCTCGCTGCGTCCGACTTCAATTGGCAGACGGTACGCTGCTGTTAATTCGCCCGTGCACCTACTTTCACATTCTTTTCCTACTTACAGCGGACACGCCTCATCCCCTCGGCGGAAATCGTTATCTACCCATCCCTCAACGGGTCCTCGAACGCAGTATCCAAGACGTGGGGTGATTTGGGCCTCCTTGGACAATTAGAACTGCAGAGCGATACGGAACATCATCTCCAGCACATGTCGACCTTCCCTCGTAGGTCGACCAAGCCTTTGGATTTGAAAAGCTTCAGTGTTGGGGTATGTCGTGAGTCTGAATTGTGGTGTTGAGGCTGAACGAACGGTGTTTATCAGATACGGCTCGGTTTGGGAGCCACGTTTGCGACACTGTTCCCCTGCGACCATACGACGTACGTCTCTTACTAAAGTGCAATACAGGACAAGGTCAACCGGCTGATAATCGACGGTGGGCAAAGCCTGATGTTTCATTGATTTGTGTGTGACTTCGGTTCTAATTGCAGGCGTTGAGGACATGGACTCCTATTACACTTGTAAGAGCCATACACTTCGTTTTAGCGTGTCCCGAAGACCATATCAGCCAACACGACGAACATGATGGTCGACGTCAATGCCAGTTTGCAGGCATTCTTCGATGGATGCAACAAAGCCGGGCCAGACATTTGCCCCTTCTGCGCGTCTTCCCCATCCGAAATAACCGCAAAACTAGGCGCTCTCACCTCCTCCGTCAAATAAAAGCCCCTCCCAGTCGTAACACCCGACTCCCACGGGATAGTCGACTTCAACTTCTTGCGGAACGCGATTTTTGGTTCACTGTTCGCCCCTTATGATCCCGCCCCTCGGGTTCATCTCCCTCACACAGGGCCTCGCTGCGCTCGCCAATGGGAACGCGACGGTGCTCTACGCCCAGATCCCGGAGCCGCCATTCGAGTGCCGGACGTCGCCGCCGCCGCTCCACCTGAACAACTTCGAAGTGTATATGGCGATCGCGTGCGGTGACCCCATCCCGGTCAACGACACTGTTGCGCAACCCGAGGAATACTGGCTGAACGCAGCAAGGGTGTCTGAGTTCTCGGATGTCGTTTCGAGCTCGCGTGTACTCTGCGCGTTAGTATCGGTGATCCTTTTGCTTCAGACAAACGCTGATGGTCCTTCCCAGGGGCTATAAATACACTGTCAAGGCCGGTTCCACGGTGTGTGCGGCTTTCATCTTGGTTGCTCGGGTATCTCATATTCTTCTCAATAAGGCCCTGTTGGCGCCAAAAACACAAGCTTCCCTCTCTTGCTTGTCGGCAACACGTTGGATCCCGCAACCGCCCGTGCTGGGTAAGTAAATTGCGGTCAACGGGAACGAGTGCTGGTTGACGAATATGCCCACCCAGCGCCTTTACGACGTTCAAAGCCTTCCCTGGCTCCGTAGTTCTCACGCAAGACTCCATCGGGGTGCGTTGTTCCTGGACGGCCGTACAAGTGTTCAAATGCTAATCAACGCTTGGGGCAGCACACCTCCATCGTCTCACCGTCGTTGTGCACCTACAGGCATTTCCGCACATACTTTGTGAACAGCACCCTGCCCGCGCCGGGAACGGTGTGTCCTGTCGATGCGGAGCTGTTCCCGTTCGCTTCTGGAAATGTCACCTCGAAGAGACGACTGCCAAGTAGACCTAAGGCACTGACGTGCCACTTACGTAAAGGACCTCTTAGGGGGGTTTACGTGTATGAGTAAAACCCCCCTAAGAGGTGTCCCGGAGGCGAAGGTCTTCGGGATCTATTAATCAAAAATGATCTATTCCCAATCGGAGGAACCTCCATCTGTGCCTTCGCCACCTTCACCACCTCAGGAACCCGATAAAAGTGTATTCAAGAGTGTCTACAGTAGAACCACAGGACGGCACCCAAAATACCATCACTGGCTTTGGTGATGTGTGTGCCACTGCACCCTCCTACACTAGTTTTAGGCCTCTGGTGGCACCCTTCACAACCTTCAGCAAGGCCTTCATGGCCTTCGTGACCGCAAATCTGCCCCTCATTGGGTACCTCCTCCCCATGCCCATGACACCCATGGATGAGTCCGCCTATGTGCTGTCTCCCATCATTCTTAGGCCTCTGGTACAACCTTCAGCAAGGCCTTTCATGGCCTTCATGGCCACAAATTTGCCCCTCATTGGGCACCCCTCCCCATGCCCATAACACTCACAAAATCCGCCTATGTACCCTCTCCCATCATTCTTAGGCCTCTGATGGCACCTTGGTGAGACCTTTCGTGGCCCGCGATTTTGTTAATTAATGCTGTAATCCTTTCATCGAACAAACTTCTTGTGTTTCTGTTACTCACTGTTGCACATCCACCAAGGTCAAATTGCCAGTTCTCGAGTGTACATGTAAAACATTAGACAATTTGTAGGTTCAAAGAATTTTGAGATAGTACAGCTAATGGATTGTGCATGCAAGCTGTTGAATGACCACCATGTGATATATCCGCCAATAAATCACTGTTGAGACTCACACAAGCTACAAACATATCTACCTGTACTTTCTGGCCTCCAGAGTGACAATTTTCTGGACTTACTGACTTGTCCTGACTCCTTTGCCACCTTTGCTGACCTTCACCACCTTTACTGACCTTCGCCACCTCCAATAACCTTCGCCACCTCCGACAACCTTCGCCACCTCTGACAACCTTCGCCACCTCCAACAACCTTCGCCACCTCCGACAACCTTCGCCACCTCCAACGACCTTCACCACCTCCGACAACCTTCGCCACCTCTACTGACCTTCGTCACCTCCACCGACCTTCGCCGACCCCTTCGCCACCTTCGCTGACCTTCGTCACCTCCACCGACCTTCGCCGACCCCTTCGCCACCTCCGCTGACCTTCGCGGTCTCAATCAGAAGTTTCGATTTTTTGTTCCATTGCAAAAAAAGCTCTACGGCCTGTGTAGAGATGAATCAACCCATTGTGGACATTGGTGGATAGCATAAGAGGTACTTGGTTGACTTCGGACTGATTCGGATCATGATTTGATCGACCAATGGTAAATTGAATAACCGTCAACCATCGTGAATCTCCTTGCTCCACATTCAATATCAACGCTAAAAGTCTTGAAAAATTGCAGGAAAATTGCACTCAATTGCCCCATCATTAAATGGTATAGGATTTCCGGGTTTTCGTTGACCTACCTTGCCGTGCATGAATCGTGGTCAAATCCAACTAATTCCTATAGTTCAACTTGGATGACTTCAGGAAATTTCATGTTCAAGTCGCGCTAAGATTTTTCCTTGGCCTGTATTGGTTACTTATCTATCCAAATGATTGTTAGAGAGCATCTGGATGAAATTTCAGCTTGCAAAGTAGCTATGAAGGGCCAAAAACATCGTAGTGAAATATCCTCCTTTTTTGTACTATGTGATTTTCTACTGACACCTTTGGCTCCAGCTCCTATTAACTTGTTCGCAATAGACATTCCAGGACATACCAACCTTCCCAAGTGTCTCGTTGAGGTCTGTACAAGAGCACTGCAGAGCAGGCTGGAAGCGCAGATACACAGCAAAAGACAGCAGCCTGGAACCCTGCCGGGACCACCCTCTTCTGCTGTTGTCTTTAGAATATGACCAGGTTGCAGCATTAACAACAACAGATGCTCAGTTTGATGTATTCTCACCTAAATAACCAGCCACAAAGGTCTCCAGTACATTCACAGCAGTTTCAGGCTGTCTCATGCAGTGTGCAATGTGTATAGGATAAATAAGTTGCAGGTAAATCCCTATTAATCATAATGGGTGCTCGTTTTGATATGTTCTCGCCCAATAGCTGGCCACAAAGGTCTTCGGTACCTTCGCTGCAGTTCCAGTGTTTCTGGTAATATGTGCCAGGCCCATGCCCAAGCAGTAGAGTGACTGTACAGTGGAGTAGCATGGTATCATAGGGCACTTGGCAGTCTGTGCAGCACTCTGGCCAAGAGGGAAAATCTTTTGAAACCCTTCGTGAATCCGTGAAGGCCGCTGTATGTATTGTTTCTTGAACTAACATATCACCCATTTGTATATAGATGTCTTGCTATGCACTTGCAATATATCAACACCTAGCAGCAGCAGTAACATTGATTTGATTTGATTTTCGAGACCCTTCGCGCATCCACGAAGGCCATCATATGTATCGTTTCTTGAACTGACATATCACCCACTTGTACATAGATGTCTTGCTATGCACTTGCAATATATCAGCACCCAGCAGCAGCAGCAACATTGATTTGATTTGATCTTTGAAACCCTTCGCGCATCCCCGAAGGCCACCGTATGTATCGTTTCTTGAGCTAACATATCACCCACTTGTACATAGATGTCTTGCTATGCACTTGCAATATATCAGCACCCAGTACAGCAGCAACATCGATTTGATTTGATTTTCAAAACCCTTCGTGCATCCACGAAGGCCACCATATGTCTCATTTCTTGAGCTGGTGTATCACCCACTCATATATAGATGTCTTGCTATGCATTTAGAATATATTAGCACCAAGCAGCAGCAGTAAAATTAATTTGATTTAATTTCCGAAACCCTTCGCGCATCCACGAAGGCCACTGTATGCATTGTTTCTTGAGCTGACATATCACCCACTTGTATGCTATGCATTTGGAATATAGCAGCACTGAACAGCAACAGCAACTTTAATTTGATTCAATTTTCAATACCCTTCACTCATCCACGAAGGCTGCCGTATGTACAGACCGTTTGGGGCCAGGTGGCGGAGGAAGAA